>MJUU01045724.1:62449-98783 GCA_002080025.1 Modiolus philippinarum
GAGTAAATGCAAATGAGACAAAGTCTCTACAAATATATGGTAATAATAAGCAATGGAACAATGCTTTTATTGTTGTTCTTCATCTTGAAGTCACCATGAGGCCTTCAACAATGAGCTTTACTCATACCTCATAGTAAGTTCCAAGACCGCCCCTAGCACCGGATGCGGGATCATAAACAAACATAAAATTAACTGGCAAGTGTTCTTACATATCGCTGTCATCCATTGCCCGACAGAAAGACGACAGAAGACATCACAACATTTAAACAACCACAGGGCACTCATTGAGCCAATTGTAAGAAAACTTGGCATAATAAAATCATGAGATGTGGGCACAATAGACAGGTGGTCAGAATAACAATTTTAGATTACAAAAAAATAAAAAAAAACAAAATGTGAAAGTGTGATAGCATATCCATGAGAGATTCTCTCAAGAACAAGTACACCATAACTGAAATGTATATAGAGCATACATCTATCTCACAGGGAATCTTTTTACAGACTCCACACTGCAGGAGAGTTTAAAACCAGTTTAAACTTGAAATATCATTAGAGAAATAATGATGTCATTATTTTTGTATTTGACACTTCAAATCCAATCTATTAAAATGGGGGAAATTTTTAGATTACCCTACAAAAACTTCCATGTTTACAGTTCTGCATTTGGAGACAGAAACAGATCCTTGAAGGGAAAACCTGGTACAAGACTGCATTCCTCTTTGTTTCACACATTTGCTTATAATTGGGTGACCTTCCACATGGACACTTTGTTATGGTAACTCAAAAGATCCATATTATTTGTACAGGCAGAATAATTTTTAAGGTACAAATTATCACACATTTACTGCTTTAAATGGCCTTAGTTTACTTTAGGGGTCCAACTACTTATGGGTTGTGATATTTTTGTATTTACCTTGATTAGTTTAGGTAAAGATTAGGGTTAAGGTTATGTGTAAGGGTTAGGGCTAGAGATAGGGTTAGAGTTCCTGTTCTAGGGTTAGATTTAGAATAGGTATATGATTAGACTTATAGGACAGGGACCCCTAAAGTAAACTAAAGCCCTTAAAACTTGTACAGTCAATGCATTGTTTTATATCAAATAAATATATATTTCAGAAAATAGAATGAAATAGACACATACTTCCTTGTGTCATAATCAATTTCATCTAGGTTTTCATCTGTCACAGCTGTCTGTCCAAACCCACCAAACTGGAACAGTTTCCATAGCAACCTCTCCTCAATGTGTACATTTAATTTCTTCATTGATATAATTAAATGCTGCAAATGAAAAAAACAACTTAAGTAATTTTTGCAATAGGGCATGTAACTCTTGTTCAATCTGCAAACCTCCGTGTACAAAAATTATTCTAGTTAACTATAAATGCCAAAAATGCAACAAAAAATTTGAAAATCATTATGGTCAGAGATCACATTTTTATTGGGAAGATTTTTTGAGTTGCAGTTTGATTGTGAATTCTTGAAGTCACATGACAGGAGTTACAGAACCTATATGGAAAACCCCCATGGAGGCTCCAAAAATCAAAAATTGAAATTCCAAATAAAAGACACTTGAAGACAATTGAACAATTATGGAAGAGTTGAATGTTATGATGAAACACATAAGAACACTATAAACAACATAAATATACCATGAGACCCCCTATAGCCAAGTTATAAGGAGTTTTCATTTTTGACACGCAGCAAAACCCCCATGGCAATTTTCAAAAGTTGGCAGGCATGCATTTGGTATTAGGAATCTTGTAAGCTACTAAATGTGATGCTGGAGTATTGTGTGGGACAGAGTTACCTACCTTGTATATGTCAGCATTCCATTTGGTATAAGGAATCTTGTAAGCTACTATATGTAACGCTGGAGTATTGTCAGGGACAGAGTTACCTATCTTGTATATGTCAGCATTCTATTTGGTATTAGGAATCTTGTAGGCCACTATATGTAACGCTGGAGTATTGTCAGTGACAGAGTTACCTATCTTGTATATGTCAGCATTCCATTTTGTATTAGGAATCTTGTAAGCTAATATATGTAATGCTGGAGTATTGTCAGGGACAGAGTTACCTACCTTGTATATGTCAGCATTCCATTTTGTATTAGGAATCTTGTAAGCTACTATATGTAATGCTGGAGTGTTGTCTGGAACATCTTTCTTTGTTGTACGGGTTACGAATAACATGACAGGTTTCTGAGCATCAAGGAGCTGATTATCAACCTGCAAAGATGTTTAACACTAGAAATTATATACTGGCTATCAAATTTACTTATAGATATGTCTCATGCATATAAACATTGCTGTCTATACATTATAAATCTAATACAGAACAATTTTACTACAAGTTTGCTACAAATTTTCTTCAGTACTGCCTTTTAATCTTCATAATTCTGATCATTTATACAACAAAAATAGACATTACCTTATATAACAGATGACCTAAAAAGGATGTTGGAAATGTATTTGTAAGGAATAGCCATCAACTTTGGCAAGTTTCGATTGTTAGTAGAGTGTAAACCGAAACAATGAGAAGATCTCAAACAAAACGATATACTGTAAACTGGAAAATTTTCGTGCCTTCTTTATTTTGCGGTAAATGGACAGGATTTTAGTTCGCACAGTTTTGAATTCGCGCTGCCAAATTGCTAACCATTGACTTCAATAATAGACAAGTATATTCGCGCTGTTTTATTTTCATGCTTCCATTCTAAACGCTAAAATCGCGCAAATAAAACTGCCTCGAAAATTTCCCTGTTTACAATAAATGATCACTTTCTCCTGTTATTGGATCAGTTTTAACTTCTAACTAGAAGTGGAAGCAGTCGCAAACGACAGCTAATCCCCTCGCCCGCTGCCAAGAAATAATAACCTTAATGTAATCTAAATATGTATGAACGTCTAAGGTATATTCACTGAACATTGAGTTCATTGATGTGTAACATGTAGTATCTCAGGTATAAATATTTATGGAAACTTTAACCCAAGTCTGTCAAGTGTAAAATGTAGGTCAAAGTGACCCGATTATCATCTGAAGCTTCTTCGCTCTCCAAGATGCATCCACTGACCCAAGATAATTGATGTGACTTATATGTAGTATCTCAGACATAACCCTTACTGCAAACTTTAACCGAATCATTGAAGTATAACATGTAGGTCAGAGTGACCCAATTATCATCTGAAGCAGCATCACTCGCCAAGACGCATCCACTGACCAAAGATGATTGATGTGCCACATGTAGTTCCTTAGATATGAACCTTAACGCAAGTTTTAACCAAGGTCATTGAAGCATAAAATGTAGGTCAGAGTGACCCAATTATCATCTGAAGCAGCATCACTCTCCAAGATACATCCACTGACCAAAGATGATAAATGTGCCACTAGTAGTTCCTCAGATATGAACCTTAATGCAAACTTTAACCGAGGTCATTGAAGCATAAAATGTAGGTCAGAGTGACCCAATTATCATCTGAAGCAGCTTCACTCTCCAAGACACATCCACTGACCAAAGATGATTGATGTGCCACAAGTTGTTCCTCAGATATGAACCTTAACGCAAACTTTAACCGAGGTCATTGAAGCATAAAATGTAGGTCAGAGTGACCCAATTATCATCTGAAGCAGCATCACTCTCCAAGGCGCATCCACTGACCAAAGATGATTGATGTGCCACATGTAGTTCCTCAGATATGAACCTTAACGCAAACTTTAACCTGAGGTGAGACGAACGGACGGACGGACAGACGGACGGGCGAGATGCTATATCCCCTCCCCAACTCCATTGGGCGAGGGGATAATAAATCATTTCATCTACAGTATAATTGTAAGAAATGTAAGTGAGAAAATGTAACTTTTATGGCGATCATCTTAAAAACACATGTCTCACCAGAGCATAAAATGGTGGCTTTGAAAATCAAAACGAAAGTAAATTATTCATTACAAATCAGGTCTAGCAAAACTGAATTTTAATACATGTTTAAAATAATCATGCATAGGAAGAAAATCTGAAACCTGGTAGCAAATTCTGAAGACAATGTCTACACTCCTTTACTTTACAGTGGTAACATCACAATTTGACTTTGATCACCTATTTTCCCTTTTTCATGACGCTTTCAGGAATTGAAGTATATGGCTATTGCGAGGTGATGTCTTGAAGCATCATATGGCCATTGCTACTTGATGCCTTGAGGCATCATGCGCCTTGAAAGGGTTGAAAAGAAAAGTAGAAATTTGTACATGTACATGCCCTGCTAGTCTTGTGTTTGTTCAACACCAATGATGCCCTGCAGAGACAAAAGTTCATGGTGTAACAAAATAGGGGCACTTACCTGTATATTAGTTACACTGATATCAACATTAACTCTTTCTGGTGTTGAAATATAATCCATAGTAATATTTCTCAGTGAAATATATACCAGTTCTTCAGGAACTCTATTGATCAAGGAAATCCCAAGTCCTCCTTTTAAGCTCATAGTCAACTAAAATATATACATTTACATTGTAAAATGCTGGCACTACCGTAGAATTCTGATGCAGATCTATCAGCAAGTAGATAATAAAACTTCAATGTTGAAAAGTAATTTGCCTTCACTTATACCACCTAATTATAACAACTGACTTACCTATAACAAATTTTCCTTTGAAGTAAAATATATAAATTTGTACTTCAGAGGTGATAGAATTTTTTGTTTTAATTACCAGCCTAAAAACAATTATTGCTCTTGCTGACTTATAAAAATTTTAGTCACAAATCCAGGGGAATGAAATGACAATCTACAATTCAAGATAAAACATTGGTAAAAGTCTTATTACATGTATATGTTTTTCCAAAATCGACTGTGTTAATGCCTATAGAGTCTGTAACCCATTTTTTTTCATAATTCCTGTCTAGTTTGGTTCTGGTAGCCTTCTTGGTTCATAGAGTTAGCTAACACATAGAATACAGATAATTAGTGGTCACACTAGCCCATATTACAGAAAAATGTTTAAAGCTACTTTTATATAACCTTCACATGTCTTCACTGGTTCTACTGAATAGTTATAAAGTATATATGGATATATAGAGATAACCTACTTCTAGTATTTTCCTTTCCTGTTGTGAACTTTCCATTTCTTTGGATTGTATTGATTTTTCTTCATAAATCTGCCAGCCACTTTCTTCTCTTAAATTTGACCTCTGTAAGTGCTGTAATACACATATTTTTACATATTTCTTATGAAGCGACAAAAACAACAGATACAGATTGTGTTATCACCCATATGCAATTTCTGTGTATAACACCCTATATGTGTATAATGCAGAGCTCAAACATTTAGACACAGAAATAAACTAGAAGCACTGTGGTCCACTGGGCCACAAATGAATACCTCCACTTCCAAAGTGTAATGCAATTCTTTAAACAGTTGTCCAGACCAAATTTGAAATCGCCCCAACTCATACAAGCCAAGAAAACAGGAAGTGGTAATACAGCATTAGTTTAGTTATAGTTTAACATCAAAGAATCAGTAAACAGGAAGTGACTGCACAACAGACCTGTAAATGGCTTACACATTACAACTAATTATTATAAAACTCCAGTCCAAATTTGAAATCATTCCCACTTATAGAAGCCAAATAAACTGTGACGAAAAATTCTCATCCATAAAGGGTTATAGTTAAAACATATCAGCAAACAGGAAGTGGTAATACAGCAGACCTCAAAATAGCTTACACTATACAACTCATTATTATAAAGCTCCAGACCAAATTTGAAATAATTCCCATCCATATAATTCAAGTAAACTGCGACGAAAATTTCTCATCCATAGTGTGTTATAGTAAAACTTCAACATATCAGCAAACAGGAAGTAGCAACATGGCAGACCCAAAAATAGCTTACATGTTACAACTCATCAAAATTAAGCATAATCAAGCTTCTGACCAAATATGAAATCATTCCAACATATACAACCTGGGAAAACTGTGACGAAAATTTCTCATCCATAGTGTGTTATAGTAAAACTTCAACATATCGGCAAACAGGAAGTTGCAATACAGCAGACCCGAAAATACTAAACATGTTACAACTCATCATAATCAAGCTTCTGACCAAATATGAAATCATTCCAACATATACAAGCTGAGAAAACTGTGACAAAAAATGTGTGACAGACGGACAGATGAATGGATGGACAGACGGACGGACACAGCCATCACTACATACCCACCGCTTTTTCAAAGCGGGGGTATAAAAATAACAAAATTGCTCTCAAATGAGAGAAAAGTACATGCACTGAACCAGGCCCCAGTAATGTTGATGTGAAATGTTAATGTTACAGTAGAGTAAAACAAATTCTATGTCAACATAATGTAATGTGTAATGTGATGTTTTTTCTGTACAAGTAATGGTCATTTCAAATAATGCATTAATTCTATAAAATGTACAGTAATGCACATTACTTTCCAATATCTTCATTTTGATGACTTTTTGTGTGGGAAATACTCATATTTTCTATAGTGTCCTTAAGACTAGATGTCTTTTTTAAATTTGTGCAAAAATATTGAAGAGCTAATAAGAACAAAACAAGCTTAAAGGGAAACCTGCCATAAATCATAAAATGCTTTTCAAAATGAAGATATGCTTATAATACTGTAAACAAACTCATTTTCCTAAGTAATTTTTTTGGTGATCTTTGCAAGGGTAAAAATATATTGCAAAAACCTCGCAAATATTTCCAAACCTTAGGTAAATGCATCAACAGATTTGTAAAACTGCAAAAAAAAATATTTGCCAGAAGTGCCAAGATACGAATTAAAGAATCGGCAAAAATAAGTGTTTCTGTATATCAAACTAGTGTATATTGGGCCTTTTTATATCTTTTTAGGAGAAGAAGAAATGTCAATAGATATAAGTACAAAACTTCCAAAATTGAAGAGATAAAACATCAAGGCAATTTCATATTTTTGAAAATTACTATATTTGACTGAAATTTAGATTAGTAAATTTCATTGTGAATTAAATTTTTATTCTGCATTGGGTTATTGGATGTGGTTTGTTTCCATTGCTTTATTCACTTTTTTTACTTTTTTTAGGCCATTTAGGGCTTGCTATATGATGTGAGGTTCCGCACGGTGTTGAAGACTGTACGGTGACCCCTAGATGCTTTGTTTTGGGTTGTCTTAACTTGGAAATGGAATGTTAGTGTCCTTGACATTTAACCCATTTCCTTTTTTTCATATGCATTTAAATTACTTTTTACATCTCTTATCATAATATGCTAAACATGCTAAAAAAGTTCACCATAACTTACTTCATTTTGTATGTCTGCTATTTCTAGAACTCTGATTGGTCCATCCATTAAGACACGAACAGAAAGGTATCCTGAGCCTGGACGTAATTTCTGTCTGGATATCTTCATGTGATCTGCCACACGATGTCCCAGTTTTGATGGGCCAGGACCTGACACAACTATAGCTCCTGTATGATATAATTTAAATTTACATGTTTTGAACATTTGAATAAATAACAAAATACATGTATTGAGCATGGTTTACTGATATAATGTCATACCAGTCATATCATAATAAGTCCAACCTATGGAGGGGCATCAAGAAGAAAGGAAAGTCACATTTCATAAGATGGGAATGTCAAATTAAATTCCATAAGAAATGTAATATTTCATAAGTTCAGCATTGTCGCACTTAATTTTGTATAACCAAATAAAACCTTATGTCGTCTGCTACATGTAATCGCATTGGTCATTTTTAGATAGGAAGATATTAAAAGCTATCTAAATTTTAATATCAATACAGAAGCTGGCATTCAAAAAGTTTAACAGTGAAAAATATTGCTTTTTTTTTTTACTTTATTTATTCTTCCAACCTATTTTAACTATCTTCTATAACAAAATTAAGTTTCAGTATCCATTGTATGAAACAACAGAAAAGCCAGGCAGATCAATGTAAATATCAAGTCTTGTCATTAAAAAACACCCTCTCTACATGCAGACAGGCTTGACGCTCTTTATCAAAATACAGCCTCTCTACATATAGAGGCCTCAATGCCCTGTATATAAAAAAAAACAACAGCCTCTCTACATATACAAATTCAGCCTAGTGCCAAAAGTGAGTCATCTTTTCAAAATTCCCAATGCATTTCATGTGAAAAAGGCCCCTCATTAAAAAATTCTGTAGAACTCATTTCTTATCAGATTTTCATGAAATTTTCACTTTTATATAGCATTTTATATGCAGTTTATTCCAATAATTTTGAAATATTTCTTTGACTTGTTACTTCCATATTATGACGATTTAAACGCAAACAAAACATTTCAAAGTCAAAATTTACTATATATCCTTTGTAAATTGTGACGTCAGAAATTTCAGTTTGTTATTAAATTGCTATAATAAGGAAACAAATGAACTTAAAATTATTTCAAAATTATAGGCTTAAACTGCATATCAAACTCCTTTTATTAAACAGTGAAAATTTCATAAAAATCGGATAAGAAATGAGTTCTACAGAATTTTTTAAACAGGGACTGTTTTTACATGAAATACACAGAGAAATTTGAAAAGTTGACTCACTTTTGGCACTATTCTGTAGAAGGGCCTGATGTCCTTTATTAAATTTTGTGAAATTAAATAAAAATAAGGGCGTAAGGGCACTTAGCAGGTTGGTCGAGCTGTTTATTGAGGCACTAGACTTTGGTTGACGAGTTAAACACCACTGTTGGTTCAAATCCTGCAAGTGTTAAGGTTTCCAGACATGTTCATATAATTCCTTGCTGGACTGAGGTGGGTCACTGATTTTCTGTTTTTCTTCTTCAACCAGCCTTGGTAACACATAAGAAGCTCGTTCAAAACTTATTTTAATATCTGAAAACATAAAATCTGATTACCTTCTTGTAGAATTCCACCAAGAGCTTGAACACAGAGTATACCAGAAGCACAAGACAATCTACCATCCTAAAATAAATCAACAGGATCTTTCATTGCATTTCTGCATATAAAAACTTAGTAATTCAGTACACTTACAAAAAGACAATTCTTTCCTTTGTTTTATCATGAAATGATTATGGCTCTGTGATTTACCCTATATCCTTCAGCAAGTACAAAATAATCTCCCAATGCTAAAAAATATTTTGAAACTGTGACATATGACATACAGTATTCCTCGTATTTGAGCATCCCTTCTGCTTTAAGAGCCCCACCCTTATATTTGTTTGAAATTCTTAAGCGACCTTCAAATTCCAATTACAAATGTTGAATTCAGTATTTATTTCATAAGTTTCCCACATTGATTTGTTTTTTCATTGATGCATATTTATTTTGGCTCATCCCTGTTTCTGGAAACAACCAGGCTATCATGTTTTTTTGTTTGTATTTCAGCACAAACAGCTGCTCAGTTATAACATCCTGCTTATCCTTTTCTTCCATATGTCAAAAATTTGGATTGTGAAAGCATTATTATAATGCTTGTATTGAGTACTTATGAAAGATAGCAGATTTTTATTATAAAAGCTTTGTTTTTGAACATGCTTTATGTTGTTCTTAGTAAGCGCCCCCTTTTCAAATTTTCTAAGTGCCTTGGGCACTTAATACAAGGAATATGGTATTTGGATGTATACTAAATAGGACTTGAATTTCAAAATTGTTTGTATTTAGAAGCTTGTCATTAATACATTTTTGTCACATGTACATTCACTCCATATCCTTTCGTTTTTTCCTTTTATATCGTGAGTTCCATTATATTGTGGTATTCACGTTTATTTCGACCACATCTTTAACTGTGACATCATCCTTACTACATACCTACATACCACCATATTTTGAGCTACCAGTAAACATATGAAAGGGGATGTAATCAACTCTGCAATTGTGAGAAGGGAAAAGCTTCAGGGGATGCCATAAATGAAACATGATTTTAACATCAAACATCTTACTGTCTATGATAATTTCCTTTGTAACTACCGACCTGAGTAAATTCCCATATCTGTGTTGATGTCCTTCTATTATCAGGTTTCCTCAGAGTCAAGGGTACATATTTCCCTGGTTGTGGTGCTATAACATTGGTGTCTAAAACTAAACTTTTGGATGACGAGGAAGCTTTCCGAGGATCCCTAGGAACCATTGATCCTTCATGTTCCAACATCCCAGCTCCTGTCATTCTCCAAAGCTGGGATCTGTTACCAATAGCCTTTACAAAGGAAAAAGTACTGTTGTGCATTTTTAATTATAACATTTGTATAAGACAGAATTTTGTTAACAGTAATGCTACAATCTAAAGAACTTTTAACATTTAAAATGGAGAGTCAAATTGAGTGTGCTAGAATTATAAGGAAGGTATGTTTAAAATGAAGGATTCATGATGTGTTTACTAATTACAAGAAAGAGAAGCATTTTATACTCTGTCTTAACCAATTAAAACTACAGGAGGGTTTGGGCTTAAAGGATCATCAACATAGGGAAAAATAAAAACATAGGTAATCAACGATTACAAAGTTCGCCTCATTATGGCAAATGGACACAGAAACCATAATTTGCCCGGGTGCTGATTTACCATCCCTGATGTATGCATACAAAAGCTAGTTGATCTTACCATGTACAGTAAATGAGATCTGAACTCGGACGTAAACTTGAATGTAAGTCAATCATGCATAAAATATAGGTCAAAGTGACCCAATTTTGCCTGGATGCTGACCTACCGCCAAAGATGCATGCACCTACAAAGTTAGATGATCCTTCAATGTTCAGTTACTTAGATCTGAACTCGGATGTAAACTTGAATGTAAGTCAATCATGCAGAAAATATGGGTCAAATTGACCTAATTTTGCCTGGATGCTGACCTACCGACAAAGATGCATGCACATGCAAGGTTAGATGATCCTACCATGTACAGTTACTTAGATCTGAACTGAGACATAAACTTGAATATAAGTCAATCATGCCGAAAATATAGGTCAAAGTGACCTAATTTTGCCTGGATGATGACCTATTGCCAAAGATTACACAAGGTTAGATGATCCTACCATGTACAGTCACTGAGATATCAACTCGGACCTTAAATTAAATGAAAGCCAGTCAAGCGGATAATATATGTCAAAGAGACCTAATTTTCTTGGAGGCTGTGAGATAGCCCAAGATGCATCTGTATACATAATTTGATGACCCTACCCTTTATAGTAACCAAGATATATACCTAAATGAGGACGCAGATGTAGACATAGACTTTGTTGAAGCGAACTAAAAATTCTTGAAAAATGATCAACGCTCCACAATAAAAGGAGACCTTATTTATTAATATTTTCCTTCATGCAAATCTCAATAAGGTATGATACCTTTGTGCTTTCCAGTCATCCAACATGAAGCAAGTCTTTGATTTTAATAATTGCTACTAAGACTGCATGATGAAATCCTGTGAAACCATACTTATTTTCAATGCAGTATTTTTTGTAAATGTGCTATCACACAAAGCAGCGGTCTGGATACAGTTAAGTTTCTCGACTTCCAAGACCTTATTATAATTCCATGCAAACTAAAATGCGGTACGCTAGGAGAGTAAAAAAACATAAAATACAAAATTTTTATAGTAGATGATTGCCCTAAGCAGAAATGAACACATTTATTTGTAACCTCACACAAACTAAATGTTAGATAAGTACAAAAAAAAATAAAACTGACCTTTTTCCTAAATACAATATTATTATCCTGTACAACTTCCAGTACCAGATCTGAACATATACCATCTGTACCACTGAAAAGTATTAATATCTAACATTTATATAAACTTGAAATGATATTGATCAGTACCTGAGTAATGTCTGTAAGCTTTGTTATGCAAAGCTACGAATTCTTGATAAAATTGTTACTTTAATACAATATTTTTGTAAAAGACCATTTGATTTCTCACAACTGACCATCAAATACTGTATCTATGTGCTCAGACAGAGAAGATTCCCCTGTTGTTCCATTCTCTCTCCTAACAAATATGTTAAAAAAAATAGACTTAAATTGATTGTTTTGGAATTCCAATAACACGTTATTTCAATATTAGAGGGAATCAATTTTAATTTGATGATTAAAATTATCTTTCTGGATTTTCCTAAAAGAAAATTTTGAATATTTTAATGAAGGCATAATAGAAGTATAAGTTACATTGAAACTGAAAAAAAGATGGTTCACAGTAATTTTTAACTATATAACATCAGTCATGAAATAATAGAATATTAGAATGCAGTTCTCCATATCCCACCTTCCAAATGTTGATGTCGCTGCCAAGTATATGAAATTTTCATAGCAGAGTTGTTCCCCTTCCTCTAGTTTGTCTAAGTTATATGTGGCTCTTGATCCACCTTGTACATACATAGTCATAAGTGGTTCTTGAATTGGTTCATCCCATGCATATGGTACTGGAAAACAAAGAAAGGCTACACATAAGTCTAAATCGCTACATAATTCATCAACTAAGAATGCTACATTTCATACTGCTTATTTTCAGTTTTCTTTTATGAAAGAAATACAGTTGGACAAATGTTAAGGGTAAACATTTAACAAATATACATTCATAATCAACAAAAAAATATCCATAAGTTGTACACATGTATACATACACGAAGATTTGGGTTTTATTGAGGATTTCTGGTATGGTTTGTTCAGGCCACTCTGGTAATACATCACAGGAACCTGCAATTCAAAATACATTCAAGATTATTTTCTATTAATTACAAACTACATGTTCAAAAATATATGTACAACAAGTGTGGACCCAAATTGATGTCTCGTCCGTCCCCACTTGGTCGCAAAATTGATACTGCCTAAATCAGAAAACTTAACTTAACTGTGAAATTAGATTAACTGACAAAAGCAATATAGCAGACTGTTATGTATCAACCAAAACCAAATGCCAAATATCAGTAACCTACCACTGATAGATACTGAGAAACCAAACACGTTCACTAGACTGTGAAAATGAGGTCAAGGGCTAAAACAAAAAAGCAGGCAGTCATCTTCCATCTAAGACAAACCCACATACCAAATATTATTGACCTTACATTCATAGATACTAGGAAACTTAACAAGATCACTGGACCATGAAATTAAGGTCACAGACAAAAGCCATCAAGCAGACTGTCATGTACTACCCAAGACCAACATATATACAAAATATCATTGACCTACCATTTATAGTTAATGAGAAAATGACCTAATCATAAAAACTTAATATGCTCACTAGACCATGAAATTGAGGTCAAGGAAAAAGCCAGACTGTCATGTACTACCTAAAACCAACCTACATACCATATATCATTGACATATCACTTATAGTTACTGAGAAACGAAACTAAGCACAAAAACTTTACATGTTCATTGGACTGTGAAATTGAGGTCACAGACAAAAACCATAAAGCAGACTGTCATGTACTACTCAAGACCAACCTATATACCAAATATCATTGACCTACCACTAAAAGTTGCTGAGAAAATGACCTAATCACAAAAATTCAACATGCTCACTAGACCATACTGTCATGTACTACCTAAGACCAACCTACATACCATATATCATTGACCAATCACTTATAGTTACTGAGAAACTAAACTAAGCACAAAAACTTTACATGTTCATTTGACCGTGAAATTAAGGTCATAGACAAAAGCCATATAGCAGACTGTCCTGTACTACTCAAGACCAACCTATATGCCAAATATCATTGACCTACCACTTAAAGTTGCTGAGAAAATGACCTAATCACAAAAATTTAACATGCTCACTAGACCGTGAAATTGAGGTCAAGGAAAAAAGCCATATGGCAGACTATCATGTACTACCTAAGACCAACCAACATACCATATATCATTGACCAACCACTTATAGTTACTGAGAAACTAAACTAAGCACAAAAACTTTACATGTTCACTGGACCGTGAAATTGAGGTCACAGACAAAATCCATATATAGCAGACTGTCATGTACTACTAAAGACCAACCTATATACCAAATATCAATGACCTACCATTTATAGTTACTGAGAAAGTAACCTAATCACAAAAACTTAACATGAACGTTTATGCCCTCACCACCGCTGCCGCCACCATACTTTGTACGCATATGTCTCGCTTTCAGCACCTTTCGTCTCTGGCGAGACAAAAATCATAAAATCAAAACACTACACAATTCTTCTGAACATAAAAAAAAATTTGAAAATATTAGGTGTTTTAAGATATGTGCATAACCTGAATTCATCCAATATGAAGATTTTTCTGCTCACTAACTTTTTCTATACATACTATGGGACTTGTATTGAAATACCAATGATACACGAAAACAATTTCTTTTGAAAACCACAGTTTTCTGTCATCAGTGAAATAAATTCATATAAAGAAACCTTCTGAAAATCATGTCACAAAAGGCCTTTTATAGCAGCTGAAATGGTCTCTCAAGAATTCTTTTGATGATTTGTAATATTCAAGCTTTTTTGTTAAATTCTTCCGATCTATAAAAGAACTGAAATACATTGTACATTATATTGCTGTTGTTTTGCACATACTCTAAAAATTACCTCTGAGTGGTTATCTATCCTGAAAGGTGGAGGGAAGTCCTCAGCATCTACAAATATGATATGGAATGTTGGACCCTCTAGGACTATTTCTACCTTAAGTAAGTGGGAATTACCAAGACGATCTCTGAAATACAAAAGTATATTGTATATTTGTAGTTATTGATTATTCTTTCATAATTTTCTTCTCTTGTCTCTCATTTCTGATTACACAAGCACAATATCTTCTTCAAGTTCAAATTTTGGTTTTCATCAGTATTTTTAATTATCATATTATACAAAAAAGAAATAGTTTACATGTAACATATCTAAAACAAGTGTTGGAAATTTAATTCTCCTTTCTATGAGGACAATGAAAGTTCATTTGGTCTAGAAACGCTTACACTTTATCATCAATATTTAACTCAAAACGCAAATAATGTATCAAATTTATTTCATAAAATTCAATGATACAGAAATTTATCAAAATTTAGTTTCCTCATTTCCAGATAGGAATCAAATAAATAAAAAAAAAACAAAAAAAACAAAAAAAACAAAAAAAACTAATTTCATAAAATTTGAGAACGGCACAGAATTTACATACCTCATATTAACATGGAAGGAACTGACTCTATCTATGAGGAATCCACCTGACCACATACAGTCCTGTTTATCTATCATTTTAACACACAGTAACTGATCAAAGTCTAGCCGTGGGAAATGGAATGGCATTTTACCATTTGGTAATGCTGTAAGATATGACTCAAGACTTCCAATCATCTGTAAAATGTAAAAATGATGATGATGATGATTATGAATACAATTGTGACATCACTTCCCACTCAGATTAACATTTTTAAATAAATATGTTTTGTTTTTTCATTATCTCACCTGAAATAAAATTCTATCATCATGAAAGCACTGATACATTTGTGTTTTAATATAGATTTAAAATTTTCAGAATTTCATGATTGACTTAAATAAAATTTAAAACACAAATTCCCTAGAATGGCTATGGAAAGGGCTAAGCTACAAACCCATCAAGCAAAGACTTTTAACTTTTTCGCAAAAAAATGAAATGCACAAACAAATTTTCACACTTATAAATTAACGTTCTCCTTTTAATTAAGCAATGAAACAAATTTCACTAAAAATATTTTCTCAGTTTTTTACAATCCTTGAAAAGTCCTTTTCAATATATCATATTCTGAACATTTGAAGAAATAGAGACATTCATGCCAAATTCTTCCATCTTTTATAATGTACATGACAATATATATTACACAGTCTGTCAGTGACCTAATATGGTATATACAAGGTCAGTAAATTTTATATTGGGTGAGAGCGTAGCTCGAGCCCCAATATTAACTTTACTGACTGTGTATATTCCATATTAGGTCACTAACATACTGTGTAATGTTTATATCCTACCGATAGTCCATTAAATATCTAAAAACTTATGAAAACCGCAACAAAAGTATTGATGTTTACATGGTGACGTCGAGTAATGGCTGCCACTGACTGTATATTTTTCATGGTCACCCCATATGGAATATATGCGGTCAGCATGTGATGTCATTTGACCAATCAGTGTTTCAGGAATTTAGTCGAGGTCGGATGTATTCTTAATTTAGTGCCAACCTATACCCATTTATTTTGTGTGGACATCAATATGACAACATACATTATACAACAATATTCATGGTATGACCATATGTACCTCTTCCATTGCAATATGCCTCTGTGCAATAGCAAGTCTATGGCTTGACTGGTTATCAATTTCAAACCTGGGAGCGAAATTGACAATATTTGTATCTTTATATCTGCCACGCCCTTGTTGTACAGCTATTCCTATATTGTATACCCTGAAATAACAGCATAATATATTAGAGAGTCAATCATTCCGTCAACATTCCCCATGACAAATTTTAGCTTCCCAAGCTAAAAAGTAAAACCCCTCTCAAAGGTGTTTAGTGTTTAATTCTTGAATAAATAAATTTTGCACTCCTTCTAAGAAATAATACAAAAGTAAAAGTTTTTTCATGTATTTTGAATTCAAAACTGCTGTAAACTGGGTACTTTTAATTAAAATTTGATGGGTGGTGATCATTTCAGCCCCTTTCTGTATAAAGTAAATGGAAAAAATCAATTAAAATTTTATGCATGGTGGGCCAAAATAAAAGTGCCTTCTGACCCCTCCCCCCCAATACAATTAAATCTGGAATAGCCCAATAGCCCTTAGGAGAAAACAAGAAAACAAAACATATCCTTATGAACTTGTTTAACTTTATTAATATATTTTCTTTATAAAGTACATAACATGATATCAATTTTAAAACTGAAACACTATATCCTTTTTTGTCAAGTCTAATAACAGAGAAGTATAAACTCTGTTCTTTTCTAAAATTCTCTATTGAAACCTTGCTCTCTGTATTCTTCATCAGTGAGATAAAGAAAGGATGGTGATACTACATTGAAAAGGGAAAAAACTTTTAAAAATGATATCAAATATAAAAGAAGAACTAACTGTTTGGATTCTAAGCAGCCTAAGAGTGGAAATGAGTAACTAATAGTAAGATTTGAAATTAATATTGGCATCTAGGTTAACTCGTTAATGAGTAAAGCATGCATTTTCTAAGCATTGTTCTATGTCTCGGCTAAGATTTTCTTACCATGACTACTCCTCACACATGATGTAAACATAAGGGAAATTAAAATTTTACCAGAGATAACTAGAGCTGTTGCCGAATGGCAGCCAAATATACCCCCCGCTCATTGAACCCTGAATCCATGCAAATTTAAGTGGATTTGACACAATACAGTTGTGGACACAGTACAAGTGTGGACACAGTAAAATTGTGGACACAATGATATAATCTTCAAGACAGAACTTTTTACAAGGGTTCAAATGAAAATACTCTTTCGAAATCAGACAAAATATATAAAATTCACCCTTTTTTAGCCTCTTTGACATTTTACACAAAAATCAAAAGGGTGACAGAAATTTAGTTATAACACTTTAAAACAACCTTTTAAGAGGACCACAATGAAAAAAGTGTGTCTCTCTATCAGCTTGATTTCAAAACATCTACGCTTTGAATTATTTCTTTGAAAAAAAAAATCATTGCAGAAGGAATAAAAAAATCAAAGTCAAATTATCTCCCCTTCCTTGTTTTGTACAATAATTACATTCCTTCATGCACATCTCCATATAGCGTCCTTACTTTGTCTTAAGTTTCTTCAAAATTCTTTTAGTGGTTTAAGAGGAGTTGCACTTACAAGGTAACCCATACATAGGGAATCAACAAAAAGTCAATGTTTAATTATCTCCCCTTCATGGTTTCAGAGAATGATTATATTCCTTCATGCACATCTCTATATACTCCTCTTTCTTTGTGTAAAGTTTTATTAAAATCCTTCCAGCGGTTTAGGAGGACTTGGGTTTACTATGTAACACAGGGAATCAACGAAAAGTCAGAGTAAAATTATCTCCCCTTCCTGGTTTCAGAAAATAATTATATTCCTTCATGCATATCTCCATATAGTGTTCTTCCTTTTGGTAAAGTTTCATTAAAATCCTTCATGTGGTTTAAGAGGAGTTGCGCTTACAAAGTAACCCATACTTAGGGAATCAACGAAAAGCCAAAGTCAAATTATCTCCCCTTCCTGGTTTCGGACAATAATTATATTCCTTCATGCATCCATAAAGTGTCCTTTCTTTGTGTAAAGTTTCATCAAAATCCTTAAAGTGGTTAAAGAGGGGTTGGGCTTACAAGGTAACCCATACACAGGGAATAAAGGAAAATTCAGTCAAATTATCTCCCCTTCCTGGTTTCGGACAATAATTATATTCCTTCATGCACATCTCCATATAGTGTCCTTCCTTTGTGTAAAGTTTCATCAAAATCCTTCGAATGGTTTAAGAGGAATTGCGCTTACGAGAAGTGTGGACAGACGGACAGACAGACAGGGTGATTCCTATATACCCCCAAACTTTGTTTGCGGGGGGTATAAAAAAAGTTTGATTAATCTTCATACCAGAGGAAATAAAAATACAAGAATAACATTGAAAAGTTACCACTTCTGTAATAAAAAAAAACTTATTTTTCTGCAAAGTGTAATTTGACCACCTATATGTATGTTTTTTCTTCTAATACAATGTACAAACACATACATGTATTTATGATTTGAAAAATAAATTATATAATGAAACAAAACAATTTATTCAATATGCATGCTATATTTTTGTACAGTAAAGTTATACAATATGTCATTTTGAAGTAGATTGGACACAAATATTGGTAAAAGAAACAAGATATTGGGTAAATGAAAATTTGCAGGGCATTAAACATAGTAAACATAGTAATGAAAAAAAAATCTTTTAATTTAAGACAAGCATCTTGGTTTTTGTAAACTAACATTGATACAAAAATGTTGGTATGTGTTATCAAATTTTACACCAAATTATCTGTCATGAAAGATATGTTCTTATTGTCATGCAAAGAGATGCAAGGAAACAATTTATTTTGAGCTGTCTTTCATCCTTTTCACTATATTACCCCCTCAACTTTTACTTATTTGTATTTCCCCAAAATTTTAAAGCCTGAATTCATCTGTATTCCACCAAATTTCACTTATGGTATTACAAAAATTTCCACTTATCAATATTTCACCAGTTTTTACAACCTTTCTTATCTTTTTTTTATCAATTTCAGTTTTTCCCAAACCTCAGAAGAGATTAAGCCCAATGAAATTTAATACATTTCTGCAAATAAGTGTTGTTAAAATAGAGATGGAAGTCAATATCTGGTTGTACACACTGTCCTGCAAATTGTTTTGAAAAAAAATATATACATGTATTTGAAAAACTGCCGGGTATTGATCTATATATTACAATAAAACTATGCATGCTGGTAGCATTCAAGTGTAACACATTCACTATTAATATATACATACAAACATGGAAGGGTGAGGGAATGCAACAGTAAGCCACTGCCTTTAAAGGTCTAAAGATAGAAAATAAACAATACCTTCACCTTTGAGGTCATATGCTAATGAAGCTGTAACTTTTGACCTTTATAACGGCCAATGACTTACTGTCGGTAAGAGACAGATAAACGTAACTTCAGTTTGGCCTCATTCTGAAGCTCTACTAACCAATCAGGTTTATTTCTTTCTTTTGGTACAACATTAAGTTTCCTCATTCCAACTCCACTATCCAATGAGAACTTAGCACACCTGTATTGAAGAAATGCGATAAAAACATAATTATATAGATGAAGAGTTGAGTTTTTGAGTTGTAATATTCCTAAATTGGTGGCAAATAGTCAAAATATAATATCTCATTCTGTCATGCTATGCCTGTTGTGTAAACAGAAAAAAAAGCTTGTTTGCTATTCCAAAAACTTCCATGCCATTGTTTTGTACAGCCACTGTAAGCTTTAGGATTGCCATCATAATTTGAAGATAAGTTTCACATACACGTACAAAGATAAACATTTTCAGTAGATCAAGAGTTTATTATAAATGTACCGACATTTACTGAATACATTGGCAAATGAATACTGAAGCAAGAACGAGGAAAGCTGGAATTCTAAAATCATAAATCCAAAATCACGGCAATTCACAGACAACACGAGTTGAGATGAATATGACTCAACATAAGCCTTTTTATCAGCAGTGTGAATTCATTCATGGAGAAGATTATGATTACCCTTTTTGAATTTTGGGGTATCTCCATTTTTTTTGTAAGGGTTAACATGGCTCGAAATTTACTACATTTTGTATTGCAGTGCTCATGTTCAGATCTGTTTGTTTTTTTTCTTTTTTTCTGTCATTTTATTTGTGTTTCCCCTATGTTGCCATTTTTCTTGTATCTTTGATTTTGTAATTTTCCCCTCCATAGTGTTGCTTTGGTATTTGTT
This sequence comes from Modiolus philippinarum, assembly GCA_002080025.1. Taxonomy (NCBI): domain Eukaryota; kingdom Metazoa; phylum Mollusca; class Bivalvia; order Mytilida; family Modiolidae; genus Modiolus; species Modiolus philippinarum. The sequence continues at coordinate 82,898 of MJUU01045724.1, forward strand.
TACGAATCATTTACTTAATTTACTTAATTACAGACCATGATATGTATATCCCATTACATCAATACACATTCCAACATCTCCAAAACATGTATAAAGAACTTACCAGAGAGGCAGGGAATCAGGTCCATGTACTGATTTACCTATCCTCATTGTACACCTGCAATCAAAGGGTACCATGGTAAATGGAATAACAAAATATACAAACAATTTACTATGGAGCTGTAATAAATGTCATGCTGTTTTAATAGAAAAAAGAAGGGAAACGGGGAATGTGTCAAAGAGACAACTACCCAAAGGGGAGTTATAAAACAACTCAAAGCCACCATAAGATCTTCAATGAACGGTGAGAAAACCCCACACCCAACGGCAGGTCGGAGTCGGCCCCTGAATAAAGAGTAATCAAGTTCTGTGAAATAAACATCATCCTAGACTCCTTTAGACATAAAGTAAACTAACTAGAAAAAGGACAAGACACACAAAGGCTTAATAAATTTCCTGACTTAGGACAGGCGCAAACCTGCTGTGGCGGGGTTAAACTAGTTTTATTGGGCCCAAACCTTCCCCCTACAGCCAATGTGATAAATCAAAAAACAATCATAACAACAGTAAAATTCAGTTGGCAACAGGACTGAGTCAATTGTGAATAAAGGGCTACGCCGAGCGCAGCACGATACGACCGCAGCATGTCGACCACTGAAATTTCAACAAAAGTAGTTTAAAGTGACTGTGGACACAGTAAAGAGCTTGACACAATAATTAGATGGACACAAAAAGAAGCTTGACACAAATATTAACTAGGAACAAAAAAAGGAAAAAATCAATCCTTTTGATCACTTACTGATGAAAAAACGTAAGAGCTATGCAAAATATGTACTATCAACTAAAACTTTACATCCATAGAAATTCAAAGAAAAAAATTCCATCAAAATCTGATGAAAAATAAAGTTAAGATATATATTTAGAAAAATTGCAATTTTGACCCCTTTGACCCCTTGTAGCTCGGAAATGGTAAGAGCCACGCCAAATTCATTGCCATACCACTGAAAGCTTAGATCAAGAGGAATCCAAAGAAAAAAATCCCATCGAAATCCGATGAAAAATAAAGATTTGACATAATCTGCAAATTCCCAATTTTGGCCCCGTTCGGCCCCTCATAGCTGGGAAAGGAAACAAGTTATCAAAAATATAATAGTTGAGTGCCATATTAATTTTTCACAATGAATCCATTAAAAAAAACTGCATCAAAATCGGACTTAAAATAAAAAATTTATTTTTTTGGAGATTTGCCCCTGTTGGGCCCCATTTATCTCGTGAGCGGTACATGCTACGTGAAATCCGTTGGCATACTCCAGATTGGAAATTTCCTCAGGAGCACACTGAAAGAAACCCCATCAAAATCCGATTAATAATAAAGATTCTACAAACAAACATGTGAAAACACCCAATTTAACCCCTTTTGGCCCCTTTTTTAATAACGGTTGGGGCCACAATTACCAAAACTAAGCCAAGCCTTCCTTTTGTACCAAAGAACATTATGTTAAAATTTCATAAGGATTGATCTACTGGAACTAAAGTTATTGACCAAAAACTAAAGTGTCTACAGACGACGACGACAACGACAACGACAACGACAATGACGACAACGACGACGACGACGACGACAGCACCATACCAATATGCGACCGCAAAAATTTTTGCGGTCGTATAAAAATGAAATTGAAAGAACTAAATATACGAACATAAACATGAAATCACAAGAGACTACTAGCAGTTAACTGACATGCCAGCTCCAGACCCATTACCAACTGACAAAGTAAGTTATGTACCCACAGTATACCAAGATCCCTTCCTGTGAGGAGTTTAGCAAAAAGATTTCATACATATACCGGAATACATAACCTGTGTCCATGCAATTCAGATTTTAGAAATTTAGAATGTGTTTAGTTAAAATGCAAAGACCCTATCAAAAAATCAATGTTAATACCAAACAAGGCCATACATAATGACTTGATGACAATACCGTAATTCTAACCCTTATGGATAAGACAATTTAAAGGCTTTATAAGTTTGTTAGGCGAGTTTAAGTATTTTTTACTCTTATGTAAAACATTACCATAATATAAATAAAGGATGTGAAATATCAGCCTTGATTAGATATTTACAGGTTGCATTGTATTTATGAACTAAGTCTTTGTATAGATGATAAAATTTAGTAAAGGTTTTAACTGTTTGTGATAAAGAAAACCTTGATGTAACAGTTTTTCAGTTAGGCCGTGTCTGTTTTTTTATTTGTTTTGCGTCAACTCATTTTCTGAAAACCTACCAGCCAGCAAGGAGAAAAAACACACACAGAAAAAAAATTTTGTGCACATATTAAGATTTTCTCATACAAAGTATGGGCACTGTTACCTGAGTATAAATGATAAATCATTTTTAAAGGGTTGAATATATGAAAATACTCAAGAAAAAAGCTGTTCTAAAGCTGAATTGGTAAAATGCCTCAGTCTCCAATTTCATAGACATGATAGATGTTACTTGCCTTTGGTTCAAAATTTGTGCATATAAAAATATATTAAAGACTGCTTCAAGAACCTAAAGGGGTAGCATTTGGTTCATGCTTTAATTCTTTTGATAGGTTGCCTTTTTGACATACTCCACAAGAGAAAATAAATGGATATTGAGATAATGAAGCATGTGTCATATATATAGCCTGCTGTCTTTTATGGGAACAAAATTTCACAAGTCACTATGACATTGCTATGCGCTTATTATGAATACATCACATATAGAGTTTCAGGGTACAACTCCTCATACTGAAAGCTTCAAGACCAAATGTCAATTCGTTATATACTAGTACACAATCTGAAAAAAAAATGTTTTTAAAATTTCCATGTATTCCACAATGAAAAAAAAAAAAAAAAAAACCAAAAAAAACCAGCTATTAGTAAGCAGGAAGTAGATAAGTGAAGGAGCATTACTCCAGCATGTGAATCAAATGTGTGGTACAAAAAGCCATAGAAAGTTCAAACTACACATTTAATTGCTATGAGCATAACAGGAAGAAAAATGCTGTGTTCAAGAGTGTGGACCCACAGGCAGATTATCTGTCAAGAGCTCAACTGTATCACCCCTTACATGTACCTTCAAAACCAGGTTAGGCACAGACCATTTGATTTTCGGGGGGCTGGTATTTTTTAGAAAAAAAATTCTGGCTCCGATTTTTGCCCCCCAAAAAGTTACTGACTAGCATCTGGGCCGAAAAAAATAATCTGACCTAGATTCTGTCCATTAGAAAAATAAACCCGGCTCAACGAAATTTCCTAGCAAATTGAATATGAGAAAAAAATAATCTGGCCAGCGAAGGGGACGAAACAAATTCCCGGCTCAGGTAAAAATCCCCTCTCCCTCCCCCGAAATTCAAATGGTTCGTGCCTTATAAAAAATTAAATCTGACGACTATTGACAAAATTTTTCGAGTTTTTGTATACATATAAAATTATTTAGTGTCCATCATGAAATACTGTCCAGCCTCATTATTGGATGGAATTAAACACTAGAATGATTACTTTCAGTCTCTATTAGGGAGCAACCATTTGATTTTTATGGGGGGCTATGGTCAAATTTTCCATCCTGCCTTTTTATTTTTTGGAAAATTGAAAGCCTGCATTTTTTTTTGTGCGCTTACGCGCGCCTGACTTTTTCTTTTCAATATCCTTAAAATTATACAGCCAAATCTACCATCCTGCATTTTTTTTCAGGCCAAGTACTGTCCTGGTTATTTTTTTCTAGATTTTTGGCGTCCTGCCTTTTTATTTTAAATTTGACCATAGCCCCCCCCCCCCATAAAAATCAAATGGTCGTTCCCTTAATGGTTTTCAATACAAATTTATCACACCCGGACACTTTCACATGACACTCTTTTGGCTTACATTCATTCATCACGACATCAGAATTAGCACCAAATTTCTTTGATACGGTACTTTGCTATTCATTAAGGCATTAAAAGCCTATTCCATGTGTAGACTAGTCACTTTTTCATTGATTCTCAATAGGAAACATAAGATAAAAAAATAACACCGTCAATGGCATTCAATTTCTTACCCAATGATATACTTCGATTTTCCTACCCCCTTTGGTTGGAGACAAGAACAATTTATTAAATAAGAGTTTAACTGGACAAATTATATATAGACTTGCCTAAATAAGTGCCGGTTATGTTATGGGCAAAAACGAGAAAGGGTCTGGTACGACAAATTATACAATAGATAGCCAGTTATGGTATGGGCAAAAATGAGAAAGGGTCTGGTATTACATTTTTATCGTTTGACAGGGAGACATACACTATTTCCGGCGATACTTCCAATAGTTTTATGCACCTTTTGTTCCGTAATCTTTAATTTTTCCAACCAACATGTTTTCTTTTCTAGGGGGGAATATTTTGTAGGAGAAAGAAACTATTTGCGGTATACTGTTATCTCCGGTATATAAAAATTAAAAATTTTTTGACAAAACGAAAAAAAACTTTTGTGTTTGTTTTCACCACAAAATCGGCAAAAACCTACCTGCACGCGGACGCAAAACAGAGAAAAACACAACTTTGGCCATATGAAAAGATTCCGTTCATTAAAATCGCAAACGTTATTACATACTCGAGCAAATCCAACAAGTTGAGATATGTAAACACCATATGATGGCGCTANGATAATTAACTATGGGAAAAGAAAAATTGTCCCTTTTATCATAAATTTTAGTATCTAATTTACCATTCGTTATATCAAAATTGATGTCTAAGAACGGACAATGATGATTATAAGAATTGGCTTTATTCAAAGTAAGTTCTTTAGGGTAGATGTCGTACATTCATGTAGAAGTTATTTTCATTTTAATTTAATTGTATTAGTCAAGTCAGTCAGTAAATGTATTCTAAAACTTTTTAACCATATCAGAATCCAATGCTTCACAAAAAAAATAATAAATAGGGACAGGTATCCAATCCTGTCAAGTCCCTGGAGGTGGCAAAACTGACCCATTTTGGTGAACATGTACAATTATGTTTATAAATGCTCTCTAAGATTTAAGTGAGTGATCAGACATTGCCCTATTGTTCAAAACTCCTTTCATTTTCATCTTCCTTCATTCAAAATTTTTCAAATTATCTCCCTTTCATCGTTTAATCATTATCAATTAGCAAACTTCTATTTTATTCTTTAACAGAAAAATATACAAACAATGTCCAAGTTAACATAGATTACTCTTAAATCTTTCTACATGGTTCACCATGCAATGCATTCAAGAAAATGCATCTTAGTTTAAGACAATGTTTAAATATTTGTAAGATGTATTTCTTTTGTTTCTTTATACCCTGGTTATGCATGATTGATTGATTGATTGAATATTGTTTAACGTCTACTGAGCAATATTTGGTTATGCATGAAGCTTTCAATATGGTGTGATTTATAGGTTACAAAAGCCTGGTACTTGGTAGAACTGATTGCCCATTATATTGCTGGCCAGCGCAGGATCTCAGAATATCAAATAAGCTCAAATTGGTTTACAACATACAACTGTTAATTCAAACAAATTATACAAATTTTTGAAAATTAGAACAAGTTGTAATTAATGAGCTGAAAGCTGTAGATGAATGTCTGGCTGTGCTGCATTTTCTTCATTCCTCTGCTAATTTTAAAGAGCTACCTTTTTGAAGTGACAAGTACAATTTGCCATCCTGTTTTTACTACCTCATACTAAATCTGTTCTGCCCTGGTCAACATTCTATGATCACATTGACTTTGACTATGAAAATAATCTAATGGCTGACTGATGTTCATTTGAACATTTTCTCTTGTGTATTTTCAAAACCTGCTTAAGGTGATCAAGTTAGATAGTTTAGCATTTTTATGCCACTTGTTCTTGATATGCAAGTTCATGTAACGACAAATTTGTCGGCTTTGTACAAGTTGATTTGTAGGGTTTCAATATCACATTGAGGATAATAATTAATATGCGGAAACATACATATTCTTAATGCATCAAATTAAACTTAAAGTATAACTTTTAAATGTATTAATATAGTTAACTTCTAAGTAGTTGAACTTTGAGTATCTGACTTTTTAAATCTTACTTTATGATAAACTTTTTTACAGTAAATATGCTTGAAATCCATTGCTGCAACTAATTAAAGATTTGGGCAAAGCAGATTCTCTGAATATCAAAATTTAGTTTATCTGAATGTTTGAAAAATAGCACAATTTTAAGCAAAATTTAGTTAATCTGCATATTTGAAAGATAGCAAAATTTGCAATTACATGAGCTTTAAGCTGTAGCTTAACAATTATCTTGGCAGTATGAGAAAAATTACCTGTTGAATTTCATGTTAAACTTGGATTTAATCCATTTGGCACTGTCAAAAAATCAGCTTTTGAGATAGTGAGATTGAACTGCAGTTTTTAAACTGACTGTTACTATTACAATAAAATGCAAACATTATTCTTCCTCTAGTTGACATTTCAGAACACTAAATGATGTTTCAATGTTGAAGAGAAATAATGGCAATCAAACTAAATGAAAATGAATAAAACTACATTTATTGGTTTGAATTATATGTTAAAGGGACAAATTTAAGAATAGTAGTTTGAAAGGTAGATTTTTGAGTAAAGATTCCAGTTAAGATGCCAAAAAAGGTATAATACAGTTTTGCATATTGCATGCTGCAGATATGTGGACTGAAGTATGATCTAAAATCTGCTTTGATATATTTAACTACAAGCCTGTTATCTATAAAAGCTTCTACCCCATTCTAATCAAAATATTAAAGATGCATGCAAACTTAACCAAAGGATGTTGATTACATTTCAGTGAGAGCACCCCTGTCATCTTAAATTTTTCATTATATTCTTCACTCACATTAGTAAATTTAGATTTAACATTCAAGCGAAAGCTGAAATGTGAAGAGACTTTTTTAAAGAGTAAAGAATTATTTTTACCCCTCCTATCTGAAGGAAAAAATATATGTAATAAACTCAAACTCACATATCAGCTGCATCGATATCTGTAAAACTAAATAACAATGGAGTAACACTTCTGGCTAACTCATGTTCTTCAAACTGGCCTGCAGCCTCTTTCTCAGTCTGTCCAAACACCAATGGTAATCCTGATTTGTTTATCAGCCAGAATGGTGACAAAACAGATATCTGTAATTACAAAATAATAGTATTATCAAATTGTTAGGTAAGCCATATGTTTAGGATTTATCGCTAATTTGTATGAATTTCCTTTGATCTACAGAGACTGATATTCTCAGTAATTATCGGGTCACTGTGAAGGTGTCATGTGCAGGTTGCTATGCTGACATCATATTTTGGCATTATTTTTGTGTTCATACATGTAATATATTGAATGAAGAATGCATATAAATCATTGCAATAAACAATATATTAATTTTACTGAAATAGAAATTTCAGCTTATTTTTATTTATTATAAAGTTCAATTTATTATTTTGTTAATTACCGATAAAAGAAATATAGGACATTTTGTTTTTGATATGGACTTGATCACATTGTAACGCATAGAGCTCGCCCTAACAGGCTCGCTTGATACTGGCCGTGAGAAAGTCCGCATCAAAAACAAAATGTCCTATATTCCATATTAATTACCTCCATGTATGTGTATGTCCATCTCGCAGTTCTTATTAACACTACATAACACTACATAAATTTCTTTTGAACAATATATTTTGCAACTACTGATCTTGGACAAAAACTAAAATGCATGATACAGCTTTTCCTCATACAACAAATTACATTGTCTTCAAAGGTATTATAATCATAATTCTATTACACAACCCTGCATACCCTCATGGTATCCACTTCAGGAGGTTCTTACGAAATTAGACTTACCAGGCGTTGGTTCAGTTAGTGAATATAAATTACAGATAATATCACTTATAATGTTGTAATAACATATATACTTGCCACCCTCAAATTCTGCTAAGGTGGGTCATGACCTAATATTCAGATTTGTGGTGTTGGTTCATATTGGGTAAAGCCATCACTCATAATTCTTTGTATAAATTCTGTACCATTTATTATCATGCATGAGGGTGCAAGACCTTTTCTGTTAATGTGTTTTGGGCATTTTCAGATGGTTATTGAATTTTTTGGTAAATAGGGTCTGCAAGTCTAGTCATGTAATTCACGAGAATTCATGATAAACAGACAATTCGAAAACGTTTCCCGCCAAATATGACGTCAGAGGATTGTGACGTTCAAATTTATGTTTCAAACGTCATTTATCTTTGTTTAAAATGTAACTTCCGGGTACAAATTTTGGTCCTGGAAGTTCCAAAATTGTACGAGACAAATCAGTTGTGGTTTCTTTTCAGTTGTTGAATTTTACCTTTGTCTTTACAACTAACAACTGGTTAAGAAAATAAAAAGCGCTGTTTTCTCTTAATCTTAAAAAACATGTTACTTGTTTTTTGCCAGGTGATGATCTCATTGGTGGGTGAAATGATGACCCGCAGCAGTTGATTAACCCTGACAGGTGAGGGCTTCATTATTTGTATAAGAAAGTTCACATTTAGATAACAAGCAATTTGTAATGTTAGGGCTTTGTCCCAAAGTTCCTTATACATTAACAGTTTATAAGAACAGATCTGAACATTGGTACAAGCATTTTTGAAAATTGTGATTTATTGTGAATTCAAATTTGTGTGGATTTCAAGCAAGGAATAAAATTTTGATTGGGTATTTCCAAGTTGACAGAATAATGGGTTCTTGCATGAGATTACATTGATTAACAGTTGTCAAATATAGAAAGCAGCCACAGACTGCTAAGCTCACCTCGTTGCACAGCATCATCACATGTTAAACATATCAGAAAACAGGAATGGACTGCATCCAAATGGTGAATGATATGCATCCAAAGCATTCACTGCAACGGGCATCCCAAACTTCATCATGCATACCAGTATGGCTTATGTGGGACATATCAGTAACTAGGAATGGACTTTAACCATTCTACCTAACCAAATGATTCATGCGTAAAATAAAGGTCACAGACAGCATCCGAAGCTTGCATTGTTATTGTCATCCCAAAATGCATCATACATACCAATATGGTTGATGTGGGACATGTCAGTAACCAGGAATGGACTTTAACCATTCTACCTAACCAAGTCGCTCATGCGTAAAATGTAGGTCACAGACAGCATCCAAAGCATACATTGTTGTTGTCATTCCAAAATTTATCATACATACACAACTGTACATGTACCAATATGGTTGATGTGGGACATGTCAGTAACCAGAAAAGAACTTTAACCATTCTACCTTACCAAGTCACTCATGCTTAAAATGTAGGTCACAGACAGCATCCTAAGCTTACATTGTTGTTGTCATCCCAAAATGCATCATACATACCAATATGGTTGATGTGGGACATGTCAGTAACCGGAAAAGAACTTTAACCATTCTACCTAACCAAGTCACTCATGCTTAAAATATAGGTCACAGACAGCATCCTAAGCTTACATTGTTGTTGTCATCCCAAAATGCATCATACATACCAATATGGTTGACGTGGGAAATGTCAGTAACCAGGAATGGACTTTAACCATTCTACCTAACCAAGTCGCTCATGTGTAAAATGTAGGTCACAGACAGCATCCAAAGCATACATTGTTGTTGTCATTCCAAAATTTATCATACATACACAACTGTACATGTACCAATATGGTTGATGTGGGACACAGACAGCATCCTAAGCTTACATTGTTGTTGTCATCCCAAAATGCATCATACATACCAATATGGTTGAAGTGGGAAATGTCAGTAACTAGGAATGGACTTTAACAATTCAACCTAACCAAAGAACGACGCTTTCCAACGCTCATGCCTAAAATGTAGGTCACAAACAGCATTCGAAGCATGCATTGTTGTTGTCATCCCTAAATGTATCATACAAACCAATATGGTTGATGTGGGACATGTCAGTAACTGGCAATGGACTTAAACCATTCTACCTAACCAAGTCACTCATGCTTAAAATGTAGGTCACAGAGTGTATCGGAAGCATGCATTGGTGTTGTCATCCCAAAATGCATCATACATACCAATATGGTTGATGTGAGACATGTCAGTAAGCAGGAATGGACTTTAACCATTCTTCCTAGCCGGACACCAATTTGGACGCCGACGCTCGGGTTATCATATAAGCCCCCCTCACTTCATGAGGTAAGCTAAAAATTTGTATTTTTTTAGTTGAGCACAATGAAAGAAAAGAGGAAGAATTTCCTAATCAAGTAAAAGATATCTTAATTTTGAATTTTGATCAAATGGAAGTACATATTACATCTATAAACTAAGAACTGAAATGTATGGAAACCATTATTATCAAAACAAAGTGGCGAGCATTTCAATGTTCTTTACATTGTGACATGAGGTATTTTATGCATTACGTCATGCTTTCAATTCTTAGATACTGTAAACCGGGAAATTTTCGTGCCGTCTTTATTTCGCTGTAAATTTGACAGAATTTTAGTTCGCGCAGTTTTGAATTCATGCTGGCAAATTGTTGACAATATGCTTCAATAATAGTTAAGTATATTCGCGCTGTTTTATTTTCATGCCTCCATTCCAAGCGAGAAATCACGTAAATAAAACTGCCTCGAATATTTCCCGGTTTACAGTTACAAAATACCAGAGAAAATATTTTGGTGATTCTGTCTTTCTTACAACATTATTAACAATATACGCCTCATTAATATTTTCCATATAAAAGTTTCCACATTTATATTGTAACATTCTTTCATTTTAACTTACATTGACACAACCTCCTTTTCTAGAAGTGATCTTAATCAAAAGATGGAGTTTTCTCCCTTTCCTGTCAGTGAGCCTCAGTTTGACATTATTCCTATTGGAATCAGGTGGAATCAACAAATCATGACATCTGTCAAAATTCTCAACATGTATTCCAAGATTCATGTCCTTCTGTGGATCAGCCTGAAAAGTTGTGATACAATGTATTTTGTTATCAGTCTATCTATCAAAATGATGGCAATGAAAAATTAAAAGGATATTATCTGCCTTTTTTGTTAGGGCTATTCCATTAAAATGGATGTGGGTAGGTAGGAAGGGACTTTCAAAGTACCCCCACAACCTACAAACTGTTTTTAGATAATTTTACATAAAACTAATGGGAATATGCTAAGAATGACCTACAACCCATTTCCGATCATTAAACTTCCCTTCCTACCCTCCCACATCCATTTTAATGGAATAGCCCTTACTGGAATGATCTGATTAGTATGAGAAACTTTGAAATTTAAATGTACTTTGACTGTTGATGTTGCCCTTTTTTAATGACTAATGATAAATCAAGCTATCTTTTATTGGATCCATCAGATTATAAATTGTAACAAGCATCACCATTTTTTTACATCAATTAGAAGCAACACTTCCTTTTAAATGTCCATTATTTTGTCACTAACAACATATTACAAATCCCAAAGGGATAATTTTTTTCTGTGTGTGATATTCAACTACCGGTGTAATTTCTTCCAACAATAAACTGAGTTTTGGAAAATGTTTCAGAAATGTCATACATGTATTTCTTATATTTTTTAATAATATCCAGGTTTATTCTGTTATTAGTGCCTTCAACTCTGATTTTGTAAAATATTTCATGGCAGAAGAAATAAAACACATAGGTAATCAACAATTACAAAGTTAGACTCGTTATGGCACATGGTCACAATGACCTTGTATTGCCTGCGAATATGACCTCCCGGTTAAAGTAAATGTATAAACATGATAAAATGGTTCCACTTTATACAGTGACCGAAATCTGAACTAGAATGTAAACTTGAATGTAAGTCAGACAGACGAAAATGTGGGTCAAAGTGACCTAATTTTGCCTGGATGCTGATCTACCATCAGATATGCATGCATGTGCAAAATGACATAACCCTACCATGTACAGTGACTGAGATCTGAACTCCGACGTAAACTTGAAACTAAGTCACTCAAGCTGGAAAATTTGGGTCAAAGTGACCGAATTTGCCTGGGTGCTGACCTACCATCAGAGATGCATGTGCAAGGTTCCATGATCCTACCATGTACAGTGATTGAGATCTAAACTCGGACGTAAACTTGAATGTAAGTCATTCAAGCAGAAAATGTGGGTTAAAGTGACCTAATTTTGCCTAGATGCTGACCTACCATCAGAAATGCATGCATGTGCAAGGTTGCATGATCCTAACATGTACAGTGACTGAGATCTGAACTAGGATGTAAACTTGAATGCAAGTCACTTAAGCAGAAAATGTGGGTCAAAGTGACCTAATTTTGCCTGGATGCTGATGCATGCATGTGCAAGGATAGATGATCCAAGTAATAAAAGTTACTGAGATATAAACTTGGATGTAAATTTGAATGCAAACCATTCAAGGCAAAATATATGTCAAAGTGACCTAATTTTCTTGGAGGCTGTGAGTCAACCCAAGATGCATCTGCATGCAAAGTTTGATGACCATACCCTGCATAGTTACTTTGATATACAACGAAATGGGGACACAGACTTCATTGAGTCAAACTAAAAAATTACAAATTTATACTAATTGCTACCTTAACATCTTTGAACACCATGAAAAGTAATTTTTAGGCTTTTTGGTAGTCCAGCTGCAAGGGATCAACAGTACTTACAGCATGTAGGTCTGCCCTCTGTCCTGCTTTAACCAAACCAGATATATCTGTCCCAGACAGGTAATACCTCATATCTATAGGTAGTAAATTGTGTATAATCACAGGAGGCAGGATTGTTATGCTATGTCCAGGAAGTATGGGAATATCTTCTCTAGTTAATATTTGTTCTGGGTAGTTCTCTCTGTACACTGATGCACAAAATCTGCAAATATACAAATTCTTCAAAATTTATTGTATCACAATTGTTTATGGTGCAAAAAACTACTTTATATCTGTTCTTAGTATTTCTTCCTTTTGAGCATGTGGACTAAAACTGTTAAAATTTCCATTTGTGATGAAGTAAGATTTGGAATATTTCTTTATGCTTAAATAGGAGTCTATTTTTTCTTCCGTAAATGGCTGTTTTCCGTGTAAGACAGCCCATAAAAGACAAGGTTGTGTGAAGCTGTCTTACACGGGTAAACGTCTAATCTAACATAGCAATTTTCGACGTCACAGTTTTTACCATAATAAACTCCCTGAATGATTTGACGTCACAGAAGAAAACTCCACAAGGAATGGCAAGTTTTGCTTTCCTTGGGTTTGATCATTGTATTTACAGAAGAAATAGCTTCTTGTATTTTACCAAAATTAAAGACCTGGATAAATGTATCTTCCACTAGTGTGAGAAATTTTTCGTCTTTACCCTTGTTTCACTCAGGAAAAGAAGAAATTTCTCACACTCGTGGAAGATATCCCTTATCTTTAATAAAGTCTAGTATAAGAAACTAAGCTTGCTATCAAAATTAATGCTCAAAGGATATTATTATCTAAATCAATACTTTTTATGACAATCAAAATTTCAGGATCAGTTTTGTGCAAACCTTTTCTGCAACAGTTACAATAGTAAATTTACTCAAAAACCTGTCTTATTCAAAATATGACTAAACTGCAAACCTTTCTTAAAAAATTAATCTTTTTACGTTCCTTTGTATCTATTTTTTATATTCTGACACTGGCAAACCTAATCTTGTCTAAACTGGAAAAATTTCTTAGTTCCAAAGGAGTACGATGAGACAAGCTAAATTTTTATTTGAGGAAAAGAATGATAGGACCTTAACATGACTTTTATGTATAAGGAAGATTTTTACTAGGACCATTACTTACCTGAAAACACCTGAATTATCAGGAGCTTCACATTTCAGGATCTTTTCTTTGATATCTCCTGCCAATCCCACATGCTGCCATCTGACTGGCTGATCACAAAACTTGACTGGCCAATCAGAAGGTTTCATATACAATGTAGCACATATAAATGGAAGTGGGACAGGGATGGTTTCCAAAGGCTTTACTGGGAGAATTTCAAATTTACCTGTAAAAATAGATACATAAAAATGTAATAAATACAAGTCAATTTTTTTGTTCTAACACATTCATATTCAACATGAGCATATTCATAAAATCATTAACAATCTTGTATTCTCTTTTTATAACCAGAAATACATCTTTGTAGTATAAAGCATTTGATTTACATCATTAACATACAATGTACAGAACAGTATATATGTACAGTTGTATATATATGATCGCTATAGAAATTTTATGGTCAACATCACCATCTTGTGGACTATTATGGAATATCCGCTTCCAACATGACAGCAGATCTTTCCCTTAAACAACTTAAGTTTTAAGTTTTCTTTTTTTCTCTGCTAGATTTGACTTCATTAGGGCTATTCCATAAATAATTGTATGGACGGGAAGGGGTCTGAAGGCACTTTTCAAAAGGACCCACCATGGATAAAATTTTCATTTGTTTTTCTCAATGCTTCTTCAGTTCAAGTCTACAATATACCCCACAACCCATCAAATTTTAATTAAAGTGCCTTTAGCCCCCCCCCCCCCCCATACAATTATTTCTGGAACAGCCCTTTTCCGAATTGACATGTTTAAACTAGATGTAACTGTGGCCTGATGGGCCACAAATTTATACCCCCTTGTTGATGATCCTACCCTGCACAGTTACAGACGTAGAAACCTACCATGGGGGTACTCCAATAGTCCACCGTAACTTTGAGGCAACTTAAAATAAGAAGGAGGCACAGAGAAATCTTTTGATAAGACATAGACTCATTAGAACTATTTATCAGAGAGATGTTTTGCTACTCGATAGGGAAAATGTTGGGGAAACCTTTTTAGCCTACCTTTTAAATTTTCAATATAGACTCTAAGTAGGAGAAATCTACAAAGTGCTGTAACTTTGTTAAAAATTTATGAATCAATCTGAAAATAAAAGGTGCACAAGTACTTATAGTTACTAACATTCTGACAAAATTTGAAAATTCAATTCAGAAAAGTTCCAGAGATAATCTTCGGACAAATCTTCGGACAAATTTTCAATATAGACTCTAAGTAGGAGAAATCTACAAAGTGCTGTAACTTTGTTAAAATTTTATGAATCAATCTAAAAATAGGAAGAGCACAAGTACTTATAGTTACTAACATTCTGACAAAATTTGAAAATTCAATTCAGAAAGGTTCCGGAGATAATCTTCGGACAAATCTTCGGACAAATTTTCAATATAGACTCTAAGTAGGAGAAATCTACAAAGTGCTGTAACTTTGTTAAAAATTTATGAATCAATCTGAAAATAGGAGGTGCACAAGTACTTATAGTGACTAACATTCTGACATAATTTGAAAAGTCAATTCACAAAGGTTCCGGAGATAAGCTTCGTACAAATTTTCAATATAGACTCTAAGTAGGAGAAATCTGCAAAGTGCTGTAACTTTGTTTTGTTAAAAATTTATGAATCAATCTGAAAATATGAGGTGCACAAGTACTTATAGTGACTAACATTCTGACAAAATTTGAAAGTCAATTCAGAAAGGTTCCCGAGATAAGCTTCAGACAAATCTTCGGACAAATTTTCAATATAGACTGGAGTTAACATATGTGTTATGGTCTCATGTTCATTTGGACATATGTGTTATGGTCTCATGTTCATTTACTCCATATCCTTTTGTAAAATATCTAAGTAGGAGAAATCTACAAAGTGCTGTAACTTTGTTAAAATTTTATGAATCAATCTGAAAATAGGAGGTAAACAAGTACTGATAGTGAATAACATTCTGACAAAATTTGAAAAGTCAATTCAGAAAGGTTCCCGAGATAAGCTTCGGACAAATCTTCAATATAGACTCTAAG
>MJUU01045731.1:0-13033 GCA_002080025.1 Modiolus philippinarum
TTTCATTTGAGCTATAGCGTATGATCCCTAGACCCGTACGAAAATTTGGGAACCGAATTTACGGAGGGTTCCCTAGGTTCGTATAGTGAAAACGGCAATTTGGACCAACTTTGATAATGTCGGCTGGACCTTTTTAGAGGCTTTGCAAAGTTGGGCGTTATAGGGCAGGTAGGTAAATGTAATAGCTTTCATTTGAACTATAGCGTATGATCCCTAAGCCCGTACGAAAAATTCGGACGCTGTTCCATAGAGGGTACTCTACATCGAAAAAACCCGATTTGGACCAACTTGGCTAATGTAGGCTGGACCTTGCTAGAAGCTTCGCAAAGTCGGGCATTATATGGCAGGTATCTACATGCTATAGCTTTCATTTGAATTATAGCGTATGATCCCTAGACTCATACGAAAATTTTGGGACCGAATTTACGGAGGGTACCCTAGGTTCGTATAGTGAAAACGGCAATTTGGACCAACTTTGATAATGTCGGCTGGACCTTTTTAGAGGCTTCGCAAAGTCGGGCCTTATATGGCAGGTAGGTACATGTTATAGCTTTCATTTGAACAATAGCGTATGATCCCTAGACCCGTACGAAAAATTCGGACGCTGTTCCATAGAGGGTACCCTACATCGAAAAAACCCGATTTGGACCAACTTGGCTAATGTAGGCTGGACCTTGCTAGAAACTTCGCAAAGTCGGGCATTAAATGGCAGGTAGGTACATGCCATAGCTTTTATTTGAGTTATAGCGTATGATCCCTAGACCCGTACGAAAATTTTGGGACCGAATTTACGGAGGGTACCCTATGCTCGTATAGTGAAAACGGCAATTTGGACCAACTTTGGTAACGTCGGCTGGACCTTTTTAGAGGCTTCGCAAAGTTGGGCCTTACAGGGGAGGTAGGTAAATGTAATAGCTTTCATTTGAACCATAGCGTATGATCCCTAGACCCGTATTAAAAATTCGGACGCTGTTCCATAGAGGGTACCCTACTTCGAAAAAACCCGATTTGGACCAACTTGGCTAATGTAGGCTGGACCTTGCTAGAGGCTTTGCAAAGTCGGGCATTATATGGCAGGTAGGTATATGTAATAGCTTTCATTTGAGCTATAGCGTATGATCCCTAGACCCGTACGAAAATTTTGGGACCGAATTTACGGAGGGTACCCTAGGTTCGTATAGTGAAAACGGCAATTTGGACCAACTTTGGTAATGTCGCCTGGACCTTTATAGAGGCTTCGCAAAGTTGGGCCTTATAGGGCTGGTAGGTACATGTAATAGCTTTCATTTGAACCATAGCGAATGATCCCTAGACCCGTACGGAAAATTGGGACTCTGTTCCATAGAGGGTACCCTACATCGAAAAATACCGATTTGGACCAAGGTAGTATATAGTGACAAGGAAACTTATATTTGTGGTAGTGTGGCATGTTGGAGCCGATTGTGACGTCACTGAAAGTGATGTAGACCGGAATGGATGTCACCGGAAGTCACCTTACCGGAACACGAAGTGTTTATGTTGCGAATGCGGAAGGAACCCTCTTGGAAGTCCTTCTTAACTAATTTAGTCGGAAATGTGACCCCACAAGGACATTGTATAACCTTATTACATGACGCATTCGCGACCGGAAGTTGTAATGTTCCCATATGTAGACCGGAAGTGGTTCTGTTGAAAGCCCTATTCGACCATTTTGACCAGAAATGAGTTGTAGTACGTTGCATGCGTGATCGGAATTAGGTATGTTTCTCTTGTAGTTAGCCAGTTTGACCGGAAGTCGGAAATTTTCTAATTTTTTGTGTTTTAATTGTTTTATACCCATTTCAATGTTCTCCTTTATATTTTCTTCCTTTTTCTTTCATTTTCTTCCATGTCCCACCCTTTTAAATCTTTTAATAGCAATTCACTCCTTTATATCCCTCTTTTCAATGTTGTTCTTTGTATTTTCTTCTTTTTTCATTCAACTCCTAGACTAATGTCCTTTTGTCTAACTCCTTTTCATCCAACTGTTTGAGTTATTTCCCCTTTTCCGGCAAATTTCTATCGTGTCGTATGCTATTTTTAGATTCCATGCCATTCCCCCTTAACCTATTTTATATAGTGATAATCTTTTTTCATCCAATCTTTAGAGTGATTTCCCCTTTCCCGCCATGATTCTATAGTTTCGTCTGCTATAGACCTGTGCAAATAATGTGGTTATCTTTTCCTGAATTTGAACTCTCCCATCAAATGAAGGTACAAACACTCTTCTCTTCCGGTTTCACTTGTATAGTTGGCTAACAATACACAAGTTAAACCCTGAATACATTTTAATTCTAACAAAATTAGTGCAGTGTTACATGAATACATGAATTACCTGAATACATTTTAATTCTAACAAAATTAGTGCAGTGTTACAGTAAACAATGTCATATTAATCTAAATATGAACAGTTTTATGCGCTGTGTTCAGGATGAACTACACCTGCCGTGTTGGGTTGATAATCGGAACTGTTTATTTGTATTTAAATACTAAAACCGAAGGTCGGACCAAACCATTTTTTAAAGGCCAATTGCCATTTCATTATTGTTTCCTACGTAATTACATAATTATCTCCCTTTTTCATCTAATTCTTAGGGTGATTTCCAATTTCAATCTCCGAAACAGAAGTGCATAGCTCTTCCTACGTGAGATATCACCTCTGCCACACCGGAAGGAGAAATTCCTCTCCAAATGGTCGATTTTCATGACGCTACAGTGTGAAATACGTCAGGATGTATACGACGTCACTGTAGAAAGGGCGTGGTACATCCAATATGGAGGACGAGGTGTGGCAGAGGTGATAATCTGACGTAGGAAGAGCTATGCATCTCTGTTTCGGAGATTGTTCCAATTTCCCCCTTAACTTCAATAATGTCGTCTGCTAGATGTCCCGCCATTTTTTATCCAATTCTTAGAGTGATTTCCCCTTTCCCGCCTAATTGTTCTTCTATGATCTGCTATTCTTAGATTTCCCGCCAAATCATCTCCCTTTTCTGTTGCCACGGTAATTTTCTTTTTCCATTCCCATTCCACCTCCTTTTTACGTTACTAGTATTATCGATGATTTATATGTTTGAGACGTTCACTTTATATAAAATTTCCTTCTACTTTTTACGTTATTATCTATAATTTATATGTTTGAGACGTTCCCTTTATGTTTCATCTTGTTTGAAATGTTCCCGCCATTTTTCGCCATCTTGAAGCGATAGTGCGGACGTGAGAGAAGAAGAATTTTGTACATGCTCAATCAACCTGCGCAGAAAAACTGGAAACCGGAAGTGCGGACCCGAGCGAAGACAACCGGTGCCTTCTAACACGCCCACGTCCAAAGACTGTATACAGTGTACTATAGCCCTGCCCATTGGAAAGAACAGTCACCATGTTCTCCTGCGACACGTGTGCAAAGCAATTTACTGAGAAAAAAAACCTGTTACGTCACGAGTGTGGGGAAGACTGCCAGGAAGGATGCCCGACATAGGCATCAGAAGACCCACCAGCAAGAAGGGCGGAAGGCGCAGGCTTACAGCTACATTGTGTGTGGCCAGGTGTTCACCAGGAAGAGGCATGAAGCGGCCCACAGCTACAATATAACATGTGAAGTATGTGGCCAATACTTCAACAGACTAAACAGCCTGGCTGTATGAGAGACCGGATGCCAAGGAGAGACCACCGATGAAGAGACCAGGTGTACCAGTGCTTGGACCTGTGGAAGCAGACAAGGACAGAGTCATACTCAGCTGCTGAACCTGTGGTGTTGACGGAAGATCCAGAGACGAGGACCCTGTACCAAAGGCATTGGAGGTCCATCTGGATAGAAGAGGCGACCGGTAACCGTGTCCAGGACTGATACGACTTCACTCTGAACCAGTTGTCAGATTCAACCTTTGAAGAGATGGTGCGGTACCTCGCCAGCCAACAGACCACACCTGTGAAGATAAACCTGTTTTTCGGTTTTATTTTGCGTCCTGTAGAGACTACAGAGCTACATTACTACCTCCCGAGCCAGAACAACGCCAGGTATTTTGAGACGCCATATCTGATTAGAAGGGCCGAAGTTTTGGAGAAGTTCACCAAGGAGCTGAGCAGACACGATGTCCTGGAGTATGTGCGGCAACAAAGACCAGATACCAAATGGGATGTCCACCTGCTGACGAATGTGACATTTTATGTTAATAAGCTGATCCAGCATCCTATTGGTGCCAGAGTGGTTGTGTCAGACTTCTTCCTGAGGAACCAGTGCTTGGTATGTATGACTGGAGGGCACAATGGGCCGTGCGAGGATGATCTCTGCTTTTTCAGGTGTTTAGCTGTCTGTGCACAGTGGGGGTGCAGTGACCGCAGTCGAGACTTCAGGAAAGACGTACTACAGAGAGTACCTCCATAACAGACAGATGGCTGATGCAGAGTTCCAGAGTGTGTGTTAGGACGACTAAGTGTTGTTGAAGCAGTTGTTGCAGGTCAACGTGTTTGTTTACGGCCTTTAGCAGACAGACGAAGGAAATGTTGTAGCTAGATTGGTACGACCGTCACCCTACAGCTACGAAAGTACGATGAACCTGATCCTGTACCAGCAGCATTTTAGGCTACATTACAGATGTGGAGAAGTAAAGCCACAGCTACGTGTGTTCCAAGTGTGACAATTTTGGACCCCCTATTGGACATCTGCATCGTCATGAGAAGACCTGCGCTGGAGGTGTGATTCACCGGATATGTGTACCATACCCAGTATACGATCTTCGAGCAGTTGGAAGACGGGTCCATCTACGCAGCAGGCGAGGACAGGTATTATCCTTACAGAGTCACCTATGACATCGAGGTGATGCTGCAGCCTACAGATAGAAGACCTTTGGAGAAAGTGAAATGGACCAACCAACATGTCCTGCTGAGTGTCTGTGTGTTCCAACGTGCATGGGTACATGGTACCAGTGTGCTTTGTGTCCGAGGGCGATTCAAAACAGACGGTGGAGTCATGTTTTGGCTACCTGACAGTAATCAGTTATGATGCCTACAGATTGATGGAGAAGTACAAAGGTTTGTTTCAGGAGATCCAGGAAAGACTTGACAGCGGCTTGGATGGGTTGAGCGATGAAGAAAGAGAACGCCAGGAGAAGAAGCACTACCTGAAAAAGATACAGCAGAATTTCGAGAGCCACCTGAAAGAGCTACCAGTGGTCGGATTTAACTCAGGGAAATATGATGTTAATACCATGAAAATAGACTTTTTTGCAGAACTGGCGAGGTGCCAACAAGAAGATTGTAGATGAGACAATGGTATTGGAAAGCAACTCATCCTATGGAATGACGTTCACCTACAATAAGCGCCATACTGATGTGCTGTTTTGAAACGCAAGTGAGTCGACATCCATCCTTCCGGAGATGCAATCAGCTGGACGATAAAACGTTCAAGTTCGAGATGAGCAAGAAGACCATCCATCTGAACCTTCCCCTGCAGATTGAATACTTCCTATACCAGTACAGGAAGCTGCGAATGCTGGAATTGCGACTACCTGGATAGTGCATACATGGCTCTATCTACAGAGACTTTGGAAGAGGTGATCAAACCAGAGATGAGACAGCGGTATGAAATGGAGAAGACCAACTGGTTTCCTAGACAGGACACTCCAGAGCATGCAGCGTACGAAAAGAGGACTGCAGGCTTGTTCAAGGAAGAGTATAGTGGAGATGGTATCATCGCATTGTGCAGCAAGATGCACTACTGCTTCGGAAAAAGATGATAGGTTCAGCTGCAAGGGAATCAATAGGAAGACGAACCAGGAACCAGGTGACCAAGGAAAAGTGTGTGGATGTATTACTCACGAAGAGTTGTGGTACTGGTACCAACAGAGGCTTCAGAACAGTGGACAATCATGTCTTCACGTACCTACAAGAAAAGAGTGGTTTCTCCTACTTCTGTCCCAAGAGACGTGTGTTGGCTGATGGAGTGTCTACAGCACCGCTGGAGATTTTGACTTTGGAAGGTATGTTTCCCGACTGTTGTATTTAAATGTTTCCTAATAAAAAAAAAATGGAAAAAAAATTAAAAAAGGAAATTAAAAAAAAGTGAATGCAGCCTATCCTTAGGGATGGCCGGTCACAAGCCCGGATAAATGCAGAGTGGCTTTTTATTGCTGCGGTCAAGGAAGCGGCAAAACTTTCAGTTTACCGAAATTAAGATTTACGAACCAAGCCCTCTACCTTTCATTGACTGCCCGTCGAGGAAAGACAACATTGTATACATTTGTCAGGTTTTCACGTCTGATATATCTACAATGTAAACATTTAACATCGATAAATCGAACACATTGTGTAAGCTTGGGATAAAAAAAGAGTTGAAGTTGGTACACAGGGAGAAGATGGTTCCAGAACAATGGTGAAAGAAGAAGATGGTTAGTTACAGAAATGGGTAAAGAAAATAACAAATATACATGTATATAGTTAGAGCTCAGGATGGTTAGAATTCCTGAAGGAAGTTCAGAGTTCCAAGTGGTCAGAGTTCTTGAAAGGTAAGTCATTTTACAAGTTTGAACTTTTAGTTTAGCTTTAATTTTAACTTAACTGTAATTTTTGCTTTAACTTTAACTTATACCTGAGTTCAAAAAGAGATGTGATGTCTTGAACTTTAGTTTTTAACTTTATAGCTTTAACTTGTACTTGAGTTCAACAAAAAGATTGGATATCTCGAACTTAAACATGAAAAGAGTTTAAGATAATACACAAAAAGGACAAAATTTGTTCTGAAAAGGACCATGCATTTCTCTTTTGTTTACCACCATTCATTCTTCTTTCATCAGTTCTTCACTAACCCCTTGGAACTCTAACCATTCTTCTGGAACACTAACCATTGGCTTCTTTCGCCATCTGGAACTCTAACCATTGTTCTGAAACCATCGTCTTCTTGTGTATTATCTTAAACTCTTCTTATATCTTAAGTTCGAGATATCCAATCTGTTGGTACCAGTACCAGAACTCTTCATGAGTAATACATCCGTATACTTTTCTTTGGTCACATGGTTAGTCTTCCTATTGATGTCCTTGCAGCTGAACTTATCTTTTCTGAAGCAGTAGTATGTTTTGCTGCACAAGGCGACGATACCATCTCCAGTATACTCTTCCTTGAACAAGCCTGCAGTCCTTTTGTCATACGCTGCATGCTCTGGATTGTCCTATCTAGAAAACCAGTTGGTCTTCTCCATTTCATACCGCTGTCACATCTTTGGTTTGATCACCTCTTCCAAAGTCTCTGAAGATTGAGCCATGTATGCACTATCGGTGTTTATAGAGCATAACTGGAAGTCTCTTCTGTCCACATATACATACAGGAAGCCGTAACAAAAATCCAGCATTCTCAGCTTCCCGTACTGGTATAAAAAAAGAATCCAATCTGCAGGGGAAGGTCCAGATGGAGGGTCTTCTTGCTTATCTCCAACTCGAACGCTGTCTCGTCCAGCTGATTGCATCTCCGGAAGGATGGATCCACAAGATGTCGTCTCTCTTGCGTGTCTTGGCAAAAACAGCACATCATTATGGCGTTCATTGTAGGTCACAATCTTTCCATAGGATGAGTTGCCTTACAATTTCATCATCTCAGCTACAATCTTCTTGTTGGGATCCGCATTTCCGGCTCTTCTGGAATCAATGACTTGGTCACCAAACTTCTGGAAATTACTGGCTAGGGTAAACTCCAACACTTGATGAATCTTCGTCACCTTCAATCCATGTTTCACATACCACTTCAGCGACGGTGTGATGGTCAGGATCTCCCCAAATATGATACCAATCAAACACTTCCTCTTCTGGTTCATGATCACTTTCTCTCAGCATAAGTACTCATGTGGTCACCAATATTTTACCTGGACACTTCTGTATTCTTGAAGATGGGAGGCATCTCTACAAACTTCTCCTTCGGATAGTCAGGTACTTCCAAGTCGGCTTCCACAGCATCAAAGATCCGGTCATCCATCACCGCTTCATAAACAGACTGCTCTGACATCTTGAACTGCCCATCACACGATCTCTGTTCGTCCAAGTCGCTGTCAAGTCTTTCCTGGATCTCCTGGAACACACCTTCGTACCTCTCCATCAATCTTCTGTAGGCATCATGTCCAATATAGGTCCATAAATTTTCAACATGGAACACAGGTAGCTGTGGCTGAACTTTTCCACATCTGTAATGTAGCTAAAATGCTGCTGGTACAGGTTCAGGTTCATCGTACTTTTGTAGCTGTATGGTGACCGTCATACCAATCTAGCTGCAACACTCTCCCTCTTCTGTCTTCTGAAGGTCGTAGACAAACACGTTGACCTGGAACAACTGCTCCAACACCACGAGGTCGTCCAAACACACAACCCGGAACTCTGCAGCAGCCATCTGTATGTTCTGGATGTACTCTCTGTAGTATGTCTTGGCTGAAGTCTCGACTGCGATCACTGCAGCCCCACTGTGCACAGCCAAATACCTGAAAATCAGTGATTATTATCGTACGGCCCGTTGTGGCCCTCCAGTCATACATACCAAGCACTGGTTCCTCAGTAAGAAGTCTGGCACAACCATTCTGGCACCAATAGGATGATGGATCAGCTTATTGATATCAAATGTCACATTTGTCAGCAGGTGGACTACCCATTTGGTATCTGGTCTTTGTTGCTGCACATAATCCAGGACATCGAGTCTGCTCAGCTCCTCGATGAATTTCTCCAAATCTTCGGCTGTCCTAATCAGATGTGACGTTTCAAAAAAAAAAAAAAACTTGGCGTTATTCTGGCCCAAGTGGTAGTAGCGTAGCTCTCCAGTCTCTACATATCGCAAAATAAAACCAAAAGACAGGTTTATCTTCACAGGTGTGGTCTGCTGGCTGGCCAGGTACCGCACCATCTCTTCAAAGGTTGAATCTGACAACTGGTTCAGAATGAAGTTGTATCAGTCCTGGGTACGTTTACCGGTCGCCTCTTCTGTCCAGATGGACCTCCAATGCGTCAGGTACAGGATCCTCGTCTCTTGATCTTCCGGCAACACCACAGGTTCAGCAGGACTTTCCATAAGTGGTGGGACTCTGTCCTTTTCTGCTTCACCACAGGTCCAAGCACTGGTACAACTGGTCCCTTCATGGTTGGTCTCTCCTCTGCATTCGGTCGTTCATGCAGGGCACGGTGACGTGCCAGGCTGTACAGTCTGTTGAAGTATTAGCCACATACTTCACATGTCATGTTGTAGCTGTGGGTCGCTTCATGCCTCCTCCTGGAATCTGCTCTGGTTAATACCTGGTCACACACACTGCAGCTGTAGACCTGCACCTTCTGCCCTTCTTGCTGGCGGGTCTTCTGATGCCTATCTCGGGTCTCCTTCCTGGCAAAGTCATTCCCACAATCGTCACAGGAATACGCATCTTGGTCCGTTAGGTGGCTGTTCATATGACGTAATAGCTTCTTCTCAGTAAACAGCTTTGCACACGTTTCGCAGTAGACCATGGTGACTGTTCCTTCCAGCGGACAGAACGATACTTAGCTATAGTACACTGTATATATACATTGAACGCAGATGTGACAGAAGACACCGGGTGTCTTCGCTTAGGTCCGTACTTCCGGTTTCGAATTTTTCTGCGCAGGTAGATTGGGAATGTACGAAATTCCTGGTCAATTCAAGGGGTGTCTTATCTCACGTCCGCACTTCCACTTCAAGATGATGAAAAAGTGGTGGGAACATCTCAAAATGGATGAAATATAAAGAGAACGTCTCAAACATATAAATTATAGATAATGACGTAAAAAGGAGGGGGAAATGGGAGAGATAAAAAAGAAAATTACCATATATGCATGGCAATAGAAAAAGGGAAATAATTTAGTGGGAAATCTCAGAATAGCAGCCCATAGAAGAAAATTAGGCGAAAAAGGGGAAATCACTCTAAAATTTGGATAAAGAATGGCGGGACATCTAAAAATTGCAGATTATTGAAATTGAGGGGAAAGGGGAAATCACCCAAAAATTCGATGAAAAAGGGAGATAATTATGTATTAACGGAGGATGTAATAATGAAATGACAATAGCAAACCACACTATAGAACCAGAGGCTCCCAGGAGCCTGTATCGCTCACCTGGGTTTCAGTTGCCACAATCAAGCTAACATTGTAAGCTATACAGTTGAACTTCAGTCCCTCAAACTTTGGTAGTTTGAACACCACCAGTCCGTTTTTGAAGTCCCAACATCAATATCTATTTGGAAGCCAAATTTCTTTAAAATCAGACAATGTTGAATTTTCCAACCTTTTATGGCGGCCATTTTGATAATGGCACTCAACGAACTATTTTCAACACCGGTTTTGAAGTCGCAAAATCAATATCCACTTGGATACCAAATTTCATTGAAATCGGACAATGTTGAATTTTCCCGCCTTTTTTGTGGCCATTTTGAAAATGGCAATTATCATACAATTTTCAAATCCAGTTTTGAAGTCATCAATATCTATTTTGCAACCAACTTTCATTGAAATCGGACAATGTTGAATTTTCCCGTCTTTTTTGGCGGACATTTTGAAACTGGCAGCACGCTCCACCACCGGCCGTCCCTCATAATACATGTACCTTGGACCAAACCGGTTTTTCTTTCGATGTAGGGTACCCTCTATGGAACAGCGTCCGAATTTTTCGTACGGGTCTAGGGATCATACGCTATGGCTTAAATGAAAGCTATCACATGTACTTACCTGCCCTATAAGGTCCAACTTTGCGAAGCCCCTAGAAAGATCCAGCCGACAATACCAAAGTTGGTCCAAATTGCCGTTTTCACTATACGAACCTAGTGTACCCTCCGTAAATTCGGTCCCAAAATTTTCGTACGGGTCTAGGGATCATACGCTATAGCTCAAATGAAAGCTATAGCATGTACCTACCTGCCATATAATGCCCGACTTTGCGAAGCCTCTAGCAAGGTCCAGCCTACATTAGCCAAGTTGGTCCAAATCGGGTTTTTTCGATGTAGGGTACCCTCTATGGAACAGCGTCCGAATTTTTCGTACAGGTCTAGGGATCATACGCTATGGTTCAAATAAAAGCTATTACATGTACCTACCTGCCCTATAAGGCCCCGAAGCCTCTAAAAGGTCCAGGCGACATTACCAAAGTTGGTCCAAATTGCCGTTTTCACTATACGAACCTAGGGTACCCTCCGTAAATTCGGTTCCAAAATTTTCGTATGAGTCTAGGGATCATACGCTCTAGCTCAAATGAAAGCTATAGCATGTACCTACCTGCCATATAATGCCCGACTTTGCGAAGCTTCTAGCAACGTCCAGCCTACATTAGCCAAGTTGGTCCAAATCGGGTTTTTTCCGATGTAGGGTACCCTTTATGGAACAGCGTCCGAATTTTTCGTGCGGGTCTAGGGATCATACGCTATGGTTCAAATGAAAGCTATTGAATGTACCTACCTGCAAAGCCTCTAAAAAGGTCCAGCCGACATTATCAAAGTTGGTCCAAATTGCCGTTTTCACTATACGAACCTAGGGTACCCTCCGTAAATTCCGTCCCAAAATTTTCGTACGGGTCTAGGGATCATACGCTATAGCTCAAATGAAAGCTATGGCAAATACCTACCTGCCATATAATACCCGACTTTGCGAAGCCTCTAGCAAGGTCCAGCCTACATTAGCCAAGTTGGTCCAAATCGGGTTTTTTCGATGTAGGGTACCCTCTATGGAACAGCGTCCGAATTTTTCGTACGGGTCTAGGGATCATACGCTATGGTTCAAATGAAAGCTATTACATGTACCTACCTGCCCTATAAGGCCCAACTTTGCGAAGCCTCTAAAAAGGTCCAGCCGACATTACCAAAGTTGGTCCAAATTGCCGTTTTCACTATACGAACCTAGGGTACCCTCCGTAAATTCGGTTCCAAAATTTTCGTACGGGTCTAGGGATCATACGCTATAGCTCAAATGAAAGCTATAGCATGTACCTACCTGCCATATAATGCCCGACTTTGCGAAGCCTCTAGCAAGGTCCAGCCTACATTAGCCAAGTTGGTCCAAATCGGGTTTTTTCGATGTAGGGTACCCTCTATGGAACAGCGTCCGAATTTTTCGTACGGGTCTAGGGATCATACGCTATGGTTCAAATGAAAGCTATTGCATGTACCTACCTGCCCTATAAGGACCAACTTTTCGAAGCCTCTAAAAAGGTCCAGCCGACATTACCAAAGTTGGTCGAAATTGCCGTTTTCACTATACGAGCCTAGGGTACCCTCCGTAAATTCGGTCCCAAAATTTTCGTACGGGTCTAGGGATCATACGCTATAGCTCAAATGAAAGCTATGGCATGTACCTACCAGCCGTATAATGCCCGACTTTGCGAAGCCTCTAGCAAGGTCTAGCCTACATTAGCCAAGTTGGTCCAAATCGGGTTTTTTCGATGTAGGGTACCCTCTATGGAACAGCGTCCGAATTTTTCGTACGGGTCTAGGGATCATACGCTATGGTTCAAATGAAAGCTATTACATGTACCTACCTGCCCTATAAGGCCCAACTTTGCGAAGCCTCTAAAAAGGTCCAGCCGACATTATCAAAGTTGGTCCAAATTGCCGTTTTCACTATAAGAACCTAGGGTACCCTCCGTAAATTCGGTCCCAAAATTTTCGTACGGGTCTAGGTATCATACGCTATAGCTCAAATGAAAGCTATAGCATGTACCTACTTTGCGAAGCCTCTAGCAAGGTCCAGCCTACATTAGCCAATTGGTCCAAATCGGGTTTTTTCGATGTAGGGTACCCTCTATGGAACAGCGTCCGAATTTTTCGTACGGGTCTAGGGATCATACGCTATGGTTCAAATGAAAGCTATTACATGTACCTACCTGCCCTATAAGGCCCAACTTTGCGAAGCCTCTAAAAAGGTCCAGCCGACATTACCAAAGTTGGTCCAAATTGCCGTTTTCACTATACGAACCTAGGGTACCCTCCGTAAATTCGGTCCCAAAATTTTCGTACGGGTCTAGGGATCATACGCTATAGCTCAAATGAAAGCTATA
>MJUU01045732.1:18063-32403 GCA_002080025.1 Modiolus philippinarum
ATGAAAAAAAATGCCTCTTCAATCTCTAGCGATTTATCACTTTTGTCGTTTCGTACAAGAATATTTTAAAATATGAATACTTTGCCTATCTAACAGAGATTTGCTGGCCTATGTAACCGAGATTTGCTAGTTATGTCGGTTACTTCCCGTCAAGTTTCAAACACTCATGTACTTGCATAGAATACGACAGAAAGCCATTACATTTATTGGAAAAAATATTTTATCTTGATCGTAAGGTAAGACAAACCATTTAACATTTCCTAAGAATAAAACTTATTATAAAAATTTCGGTAATTTAAGATTCTATCTCAGGATTCTATCTACAACGAGATACGAAAGAAATCACGTGCACGTTCTAATTATGGTTTCTCACTTCAGTGCAAGCCCCGCCTAGTTGTTATCCACAAGCCAATGAAAGTAAACGTTACATTTTTGCTTACAAACAATTTGTGGAACATTCCAACGCTAAGCTTGCTTGCAGTTCATTGTACCCTGTTTCCTCATAATATTTGGTCCGTTCAGGACTTGATTGTGGTGTATAAAATTGGCTGTAATTAAATTTGTATTTGATCTAAAATTATTTCAAATGAAAAATTCTGTAGTCTAGACATGTGTGAAAGTAAGCATGAATAATGATAGTTAGTTTAACTAGTTTGAACTGAAATACACGGGTGTTCTGAATAGTATAGGCTGAAATTTTTACTCTATTTTGATCACTATTAAACACTTCTTGTAAAAATTTCTGTCGTTTAATTTTCATCAAAAACTGAGAATAGAAAGAAAACTTGTATATGTAAGATATATTATAATTTTAGAAAAATCTACCGTCCCATTTTTTCTTAATTTAGAATAAAGTGGGTAAAAAACAATAAAATTGAATCTTTGCTATAAATTACCTCCCTTGGAAGAAATCTGACTTTTACATATTTTCATTATCTTTAAACAGCATTGCAAAAATGGAGGGTAAAATGCACTCATTATAAATAACTGGATGTTGGGTATTTGTTTTCATAACAAAATTAATATTTATATGCTGTGTGGAAATTTTTTTTTACAATTTTGAAATTTTGATATTACCTATTGTAACGAATCTATTTGTTTGCGCAAGTACTAAAAAAGTGAAAAACGGAGTTATCTCCTCCTACCCCAGGTCTACCCCCTTAAATGAACTAATATAGGGATATGTCTTCATTTACTTTGTTATAGAATCAGAAACCTGAACAAGTAAAACCTACGGAAGCATGGAGGCGACATGTTTATTATTTTTTTCTATCCCGTGGCCACGAGATAGCTTTGTCGTGACCACGAGATACTAACTCGTTCCAACGACATAATAAGTCATGGCAACGAGATAGCTATGTCGTGCCCATGAGATAATATCTCGTTCCAAGGACATACTAAGTCATGGCCATGAGATAGCTTTCTCGTTCCTACGAGATACTATCTCGTTCCAAGGAGTTACTAAGTCGTGGCCACAAGATAGCTATTTCGTTCCCACTAGATACAATCTCGTTCACATACGTACGATGAGATACTAAGTCGTGGCCACGAGATACTATCTCGTCCCCATGAGATAGCTATGTCGAGGCCAAGAGATACTATCTCGTTCCCACGACAAACTAAGTCATGGCCGCGAGATACATATAATTTGTGAAGCCTTCAACAACGACCTTTGCTCATACTCATAGCTATCTCGTGGAAACGACTTAGTATGTCTTTGGAACGACATAGATATCTCGTGGCCACGACATAAGTATCTCTTAGCCACGACATAGGTATCTCGTGGCCACGACTTAGTATGTCGTAAGAATGAGGTAGTATCTCGTGGCCACCACATAGCTATCTCGTGTCAAAGACTTGTATGTCTTGGGAACGAGATAGATTCTCGTGGGACGGCATAGATATCTTGTGGCAACAAGTTAGTATGTCGTGGGAAGGGGTTAGTATCTCGTGGCCACGACTTAGTATGTCGTGGACACGAGATAAAAAGAAAAATCACATGTCCCCTCCATGCTTCCGTAAATACCAGATAATTGTAGATGTATTAAATTTTCTAAATAGATGTGAGAATGGTATTTAAGCGTTGTCAATATGACTTTCATGAGAGGTTTTACTTGTTTACTCTCATGAAAGTCACAATTATGACTTTCATGAGAGTTTTGGAAAAAAAACAAAATGAGAATCTAAGAGTGTTATGCATTAAAAATGGGACATATTTGGCTCAATATGTGATGATCAGATAATCTCATGGATTGAAAATGAGAAGATGCACAGAAGATGATTCCAGGCCATGGCCTATATTTTACCCTTCCAACATACTGATGATTGATAAAAAAGAAAAACCGATACTCACAAAGAAAATGTGAAAAATATTCTTGTCTTTGTTCAGAATCGATAGCTGCCAGTGTACCGCCTATATTTGTACATTGTTCTTCTGAATCCGGGAAATTGATACAAGAGATGTCATCGACTGTGTAGCAAAAATCTAAATGTCTGTAATACAAGTATGGTACAGGGCATCGTCCGGACACTGTAACAAGTTAATACTGACTGTTAACTCTTAAACAAGCATTATAAGATATACTCACAATAAAATGGCTATAATAAACCACAATCAATCACTAAATGTACATTTAAAATGTAAAACGGAGATAAAAAAGGAGAAGCGAAAATGCTTCTTTCCGTTAATTGCCATTTCCGGGGTAAGTCGATCGATTTCCCTGAAATTGGTGTTTTTTGGTCTATGTTCGCATACAAATAACCAGAACATGCAAAATGTCTGTTGTATATTACAATGTTGCATGACTTACATCATGATTTGGTATTTTAACACCCATTGGTCGACTAAAACTCAATATTTCTCCGCAAATTGATGAAAAATGGGAATTTTCAGTATTTCAGATTTGTCCATAGTTTACTGTTTAATCGCAATATGTATCAAATCTATAGAATATATCTGCAGATATAACAATTAATTGTTCTAAGCGATACATAAGATGTCTTAAAACATTGTTTAGAAAAACAAGGGCTGTTGAATATGAATCTAGATACCAAAAGTCTTACCCCTACCCTAACATATTTCCCCAAAAATTGTCAATATTTTTTCTATGTTGGGATAAAAATAACCACCACACGCAAATTCTGCGTTGCATATAACAAAGTTGCATTAATACTATTATGATTTAGTATTTCAAATCCCAGTTGTCAGCTTAAACTCAATATTTTGTCCAAAATTGATAAAAAATGGAAATTTTTAACATTTCAGATTTGTCAAAAATTCACTTTTAAATCGTTATATGTGGCAAATCTGGAGGATTTATCTGCAGATATGCCAATTTATTGTCTTAACCGATACATATGTTATTTAAAAACACTGTTTAGAAAAATAAGGAGTGTTCAATTTGTCTCTAAATACTAAAAATCTTACCCCTACCCTAACAAAATTAAACTTAAAAATCTCCCAAATATGACCGTCTGTACATATAAATGAACAAAGCATACTAATGTTTTACTTTCTTTTCAAAAGAGGCATTTGATAAATCATAATATGTAATTTTGACACCAAAATATGGGTAAAATTGAATATTTTGGACGATTATCGTGAAAAATGGGAATTTTCAGTATTTCGGAATTTTCCGAAATTCAATGTTAAATCGCTGAATAACTGCCCATAAACCGGGCGCATGATCTTATTTTTAATAAATGGGAGGCTCTGTGTGTTTTGGTGTTTGAAAATGATATGTCATTGGACCTTTATACAATGTTAAAAGCTTTTCAAGCTGAATAAAATGAAATAAATTGTGTTGAATATGTGTGGTAAGGGGTAATATGTTTGTAATTTATGAGACTGTAGTTAGTCTAAAAGGCTTAAAGGCATACTTTCTAATTGCTTAGATATGATGAAACGATATTTAATCAACATTTTCAAGTTATTTATCCATTTCATGAAGTATTTGCATTTCAAAGACAAAACAGCAGAAATTCTGAAAAACGGAAAATTCCCATTTTTCATACAATTTCGGACAGATGAGTCGAACTCAGACCTTTTGAAAAGTTTTAATCTATTTAAATCATCTTCTGCATGTCAGTTGTAGTGAAATACACGCTAGAATTCCCATTGAACATTACCTTTTTATCATTTAGAGCCTGAATATTTCAAATTTTCTCTTAATTTTTAGGGGGAGGGGTGCTAATTTTGACATTTATGAACCTATAATATATCTGAAACTAAAATTTTTGCCTATAATTTGTTGCTTACATATCATAAATTATTATTGCATCGGCAATTATTAAATATATATTCAGACTTTTACGACCCTTAAGTCAAAAAGTCGAAATTGTGAAAAATCTTAAATTCCGAAAAATTCCATTTTTCAAAAATTGTATAACGAAAATCTAAATTTTATGGACTTTAATGGTTTTATTTTCCAACATTGTATCACAACTGATAAGTTAGGCATAAAAACTAGATCAAATGACGAGGGTTGTTTATCTGAAAGGAATTGACAGCCTAAAATCGACATTTTCGCAATTTTTTGCAGGGGTAGGGGTAGATGTTATGTATCCCCAGATCGTAAACTTGACGTAAAGTACCCAAACTTGTGTTCATTGTAAAGCATATAAAATTAGCTTTAATTTGATACCAAATTTCAGTACATATTACTCATCTGTAAAAAGTTATGGAGCTTAAAAGATGAAACTTATGTTAAAACAAAAATACAATAATTGTTCGCGGGTGTGCTATAAAAGTGGCCTTATACTGTCTATGCGTGCAGGTTATGTTCGTGTTAACATGTTTTATTTTGAAGAGGGGACATAGAAGGACTGAAAAAAACCGGTCTGGTTCGGAAGTGGGGAAGGGGGTGCACGGAAAGTGTTTCCAGCCCACGGACTAAGAAAATTTTTTACTAATGTTAGTATGTTGAAAAATATTCAAAGTCGGTAAACGGGGAGTAGATGTCCGACAGATCTGAATTCAATAAGCGCAATAACGAACTCCATACAAAAGTCACATACAACATTTAATGTGGCTGTTATTTGTAGTTGCTGAGAAATGTGCTTCAAAAAGTGGGACGGGAAACGACTACGGCCACAGCAAGGCCAACGACGACGAAAGACGATAAAGTGATCCCTATATGTAGCCCCATACTGCGTGTGCACTCTATACAAAAGGAACTTTTTGAAGTGTTTTATGAAGAGTAGGGTATAATTCTTTGGATGTACTTTTATTCGTGGACATCAATTTTCGTGGTTTTCATAAATATTGCTATTTCGTGGGTACTTAATTTCGTGGTTTACAATTTTTTTGTGTTGAGACAATCGGGAAAAATGAATTTCGTTGGGAACTTAATTTCGTGGTTCAAGTGAACCACGAAATCCACGAAAATTGGAACCCCACGAATAATAGTACTTTCACAGTAAATGGAACTTAAAATATTTTATAATTATTTGTATAACCTTTATTTAGGACAAAAACGTTGTTCATTTATTCCGCAACAGCAACAATTACTACTCGAGCAATGAAATTCAAAGTAGTTTCAATCAGGAAGTCGATATCAGGAAGCATTAAAACTAGCATACAACCCACAACTCAAATCTAGAAAGAGGCATACCAATTTATTCAAACAGCGAGGAGTGTTTTGTGGCAGAAAATTAAACAGAATGAAAGACAAACGGACGGAAAATTGTTTTCCGATGTTCCTTTGCACTTGCTCAGTTGGGTTATGGGTTATTCTAAAAAATCTTCAAAATTTTGAAAATAATTTTAGAAAAAAATTAAACTGGCCATTTTGTTTCAGTTTAAGGTTTTTGAGTCCTTAATCACTTGAAGTTTGAGAAACAACAGCTCGGAATTAACTTTGAATGCATAAAAATAAATTTTAATTGAAATATAAGTCCATTGCCACCAGCCTGTGTCTCTTGTTACTTTGTGGCCCTGGCCTGAAATCACTTTGCCCCTCCGTTCACCCTCCTCCCCTTATGATCCAGACCGATTTTTTTCAGTCTTTTTATATCCCCTCTTGAAAATAAAACATGTTAATACGAATATAACCTGCACGCATAGACAGTATAGGGCCACTTTTATAGTACACCACACAAAATTCTTGTATTTTAGTTTTAATATTTATTTCAATTTTTAAGCTGTATAATTGTTATGTAGATAAGTTAGATGTACTGAAATTTGGTACCAAATTATAGATTATTTAATATACGTTACAATGAATACAAGTTTGGCCACTTTACGCCATTTTTATAATCTTAGGATGCAAAAAATGTACCCCGCCTCCTGCAAAAAATCGCGAAAATGACGATTTTTAAGCTGTCAATTCCTTTCAGATAAATAAATCTGATCATTTGATCTAGTTTTTATGTCCAATCTATCAGTTGTGATACAATGTTGAAAAATAAGACCATTGAAGTCCTTAAAATTTTGATTTTCGGTAGAAAATTTTTGACAAATGGAACTTTTTGGAATTTCAAATATTTTCACAATTTCGAATTTCTTACTTATGGATCGTACAAATTTGAATATATATCTAATAATTGCCACTACAATAATGATTTATGATACATAAGCAATTATATATGTAAAAAGATTTTTGAGTCAGACCTATTGTGGGATCAGAAATGCCAAAATTAGTACCCCTTCCCCTTAAAATTAAGGGAAAATTTAAAATATTCAGGCTATTAATGATAAAAATAGAATGTCTAATGCAAATTAATGTGTGTATTTCACTAAAGCTGACATGCAGAAGCCCATTTAAGTAGATTCAAACTTTTTAAGGGGCCTTTTTTGGTCCTTCTGCTCGAAATTTTATGAAAAATTAGAATTTTCCGTGTTTCAGAATAATTACTGTTTTGACTAAGCGATGTAAAATCTTAACGAATTTGGTTTATAACTTAAAAATGTTGATAAAATATCGTTTCATTATATCTAAGCTATTAAAAAGTATGCTTTTTAACATTCAAGACTAACTAACTCCCATGAATTGCAAACCTAATACCCCTCCCCCCCCCCAAAAAAAAACAACAACACAATTTCATTTTATTCGTTTTGGTTTTATCTGCACTGATGAGACATAAGTTGTCGAAATGCGCATATGCATAAAATAAATTAACAGTTACTTCGGTATTTTGTTATTCAGCTGAAATTGCTTCCACATTGTATAAAGGTCCAATAACATAACATTTCAAACACAAAAATTCACAGAGACTCCCATATATAACATATAAGATCATGCGTGTGGTTTATGGGCAGTTATGCAACAAGAAAACTTTGTATTTTGTAAATTCCGAAATACTGAAAATTCCCATTTTTTACGAAAATCGCCCAAAATATTCAATTTTATCCATATTTTCTGCGTTAAAATTACATATTGCGATATATCAGATGCACTTTTAAAAAGAAAATAAAAAAATTAGTATCTTTTGTTCATATACATGTACAGACAAGCATATTTTTCGGATTTTTTAGCATCATTTTCTTGTATTGGGATAGGGGTAACATTTTTGGTATTTAGAGTTACATTTAAAACTCCTGATTTTCAAAACATTGTTTTAAGGATGGTCACTCCTTAAGTTCATGATATCAAGGTTTTGAAATTAGTATATTTATTTATTAGAACATTGGTCATACATTAATTTTAGCAAAAAATATTGATAGGTCAGTGTGCCTGTTTCTGAGATTTAAGTGCCTGAAATTTTGGTGGGAAACCGAACTCCTCTAGATTTTTCATTTATTTTGCATTAAAGCAATCGACCTTTGAAATACAATGAAGATATATCAAGAATTTCATCAAATTTTGTCAAAAGTTTATTCAAGATGTATGCAATCATATTTTGAAAAGAAAAGTGGGGGTCAGTGTGCAAAATTTTCTAATGCATCATGATGGATGAAATATGAGAATTCCAAAGGTAAGAGGCAGTTTCAAAAACCTGAGGAGTGACCATCCATAAGATAAGTTATATAGCGGTTAGAACAATTATTTGGCATACCTGCAAATAAATCCTCCAGATTTGCCACATATAACTATTTAAAAGTGAATTTTGGACAAATCTAAAATGCTTAAAATTTCATTTTTCATCAATTTTGTACATAATATTGAGCTTAAGCTGACAAGTGGGACTTAAAATGAAAAATCATGATAAAATTAATGCAACATTTTTATATGCAATGCGGCTTTGCGTGCTTTGTTTTTAGTGCGAATATAGACAAAAAAATTGACTATTTTAGGGTGAATTTGTTGGGATAGGGGCAAGATTTTTGGTATTTAGAGTCACATTAAACACAAACTGTTTTTCTAAACAATGTTTTAAGACAACTAATGTATCGCACAGAACAAGTAAATGGCATATCTGCAGATATATCCTCCAGATTTGACATATATCACCACTTCACAGTGAAAGTTGGACAAATCTGAAATACAAAAAAATCCCGATTTTTAATCAATTTGGGGCAAGATATCGAGTTTAAGTCAACAAATGGCTGTTAAAATACCAAATCATGATGTTATTCATGCAACATTGTCATATTTAACAAACATTATGCGTATCCTGGTTATTTTTATGCGAACAAAGACATAAAATTGACAATTTTAGGGAAAATTATTTGGAGTAGGGGTAAGATTTTCGGTATTCAGAGTCACATTAAATCCTATTTGATTTTCTAAACACTGTTTTCAGACAACTAATGTATCCCTTAGAACAATTAATTGGAATATCTGCAGATATATCCTCCAGATTTGCCATATATAACGGGTTAACATTGAACTTTTGCCAAATATGAAATTTTGAAAATTCCCATTTTTCCTCAATTTCGGGAACAATGTTGAGTGTTAAGACAAATCACACTAATTAAATCTGAGCCAGGGATTTTTGTCAAACTCTGCAGAAACGTTCCCCTGTATTAAAGCTTGAAAATTATATGGGTCACCGAGCTCATAGTCGAGATATAACAGTCGCAAAATAGATGAATTTGATATGTTTTAAAGAAATCTGTAGTTTCTTCTGAAAGCTGCTCTTTCAGTATAATTTTCACGAATTCAATAAATTGTATACTGTTAGATTTGGCATTGCTTCTTCTTTAAAATTGGAATATTTCTATATCATATATTTCACTGTTTAACTAAAAGTGCGTCTTAAATGTTTTCCCACCAAAATAAAAACAAACTTTGTAGTTATAAAATCGGATATTTAAAATACTTCTGACCCAGGGATTTTCTTTTAAAATTGCATATACGTGGATTTTTATTTAATTTAAAATTTGACAGTTTAAAAAGTAGCGGTCACCGACTGAATAAGGAAGATAATCTTAGCTTTGTACCTTCCGTAGACGTTGTTTTCGATAGTCTTTTTTTCTTTTGCAAAGTGAATGACGTTACGTCATAATTTACATTTTCAAAACAATGAAAGTCTCTGGCTATCATTTCACGTGGTGTTTTCTACCCTCGACGAGGTGCTTTCAAATTTCTTACTAACATGCTGCGAGAAATTCGTAGGGTTTTTATTTATTTATTTATTTTATTTTTTTTTTTTTTTTTTTTTTTTTTTTTTTTTTAACTTTTTTACTCAAATGAAACTTCGAAGTATTCAGTTATTAACACAACATGCAATGTATTATAACTTGGCAAATAACATACTTTTTGCCAAAACTAAAAACCGTCTGCACCAAGTCTATTAAAAAAGTTTATTTAAAAGATGGATGACGGTTGGGTCAACCGTCATCCATCTTTTAAAGATGAAAGTGAACATTATGATACTTCGACAAAATTCTTCAAAAATAGACCCTGACACCATATCCAATAACCTTGCAAAGTTTTGAGAGATAAGGGTAGGCATTTTCAAGTTGGAGAATGGCATATAGAAATTGCCTTAAAACTGACTGAAAGCCTTAATTTTCATTTAAAAGCACAATACGACCATTAAATCAAGTCTGCAGTGTTTTCAAGTAAGAGTGTGGTATGTGAAAGAAGGCATTAAAAATTCTTTGCGCTACCATAATATCTAATAGCTGGTTACGGTCAAACTGACCATAAGGTAATTAAGTAAGGCATGCTAAACAGAAAGACATCGGTATGTAATAATGATAATATGTCCGACAGGAGAGTAAAATTGTTGAATTGAAACAAAAAAGAAAAATATACGCAGTCAACAAGAAATGCATCAATGAATGAAAAGACATTTTGTTACAATAACAAAGTTGTTAATATTTTAATTTATATTAAAAAAGGGTAAAATACATAGTGTTATATGTTGTGTGATTGGTAATATTTTGTCTTCAAGTCACAAAGATAATTTATAGATAATAATGAGGGAGGTAGGATTAGCAATTGTACGCAGCGGGAATCCGGTATAAACTTTCATAGAGGTTATATGTCTAATTTTGTCAGTTCGGAGATAGAATTCAGAATCTTTTTCCAATTTCAAATTATCCCCTGTTTTATCAAATTGACTGTTAACGCCATTATTCTCTTGAATTCTGTCTTGTGATTTTTTTAGTGCTCTTTTATTTTTTTTCCTAAAGCGGCCTTTTAACCGAGACCCTGTTTTCCAAAACAGTCAAAGGGGAGTAAATCTTAAACTTCCCGCAAAAACGACGTCACAAACCGACGACGACAAGGATGATTGCAGCTGTGTCACAAACCGACGACGACAAGGATGATTGCAGCTGTGTCACAAACCGACGACGACAAGGATGATTGCAGCTGTAGTATATGCACAAACAATAGTGTGATTTGTCTTTAAGTCAACAAATGGCTGTTAAAGTACCAAATCGTGATGGAATTCATGCAATATTATAGTATTAATAAATGGGTATTTCCATAATGGCCCTGTTATGTGTTCGAGGTCTGTAATAATGGCCTGAGGATAACTGTAATGGCACGAGGCAACGCCGAGGGCCATTACAGCATCCGAAGGCCATTATTACAGACCGAGGACACATAACAGGGCCATTATGGAAATACCCATTTCTTAAAACTTTTATTAACCAGATTAATTGGCTTAAATAGATTGATAAGTGAATGTAAATGCAAATAAAATAATTTTCTGAAAATTCCTTTTTTACATGAAAAGTCGTTTGTGGGATCACATATCTGAAACAAAAAAGTTGCTATATAAGATTTTATCCTGTTAAAAAATCATGGAATTGTGTATATCTTCGAATCCCTTGTGATGAAATGAGTAAAACGAGAGGTCACAAGTAGGGTCAAATATCTGAAACGAAAAGTTTCTCCATACAGCTGGATTAAGATTTACCCCAATGGACAAAAAAAAACTTTTCTGAAAAAAAAATCAAGAAAAATATTTTCGGATCCCTTATGATGAGATGATTAAAATGAGTGGTCACAAGTAGGGTCAAATATTTGAAAACAAATATTCTTCATTCAACTGGATTATGGTTTAACGCTGAAGTACAAAAAAAAATACTTTTTTCAGAAAATCAAGAAAAGATGTACATTTTCGGATCTCTTATGATGAGATAATTAAAATGAGTGGTCACAAGTAGGGTCAAATATTTGAAACAAAAAAAATATTCTCCATACAGCTGGATAATGGTTTACCACTGAAGTACAAAAAAATACTTTTTTCAGAAAATCAAGAAAAGATGTATATTTTCGGATTCCTTATGATGAGATGATTCAAATGAGTGGTCTCAAGTAGGGTCAAATATTTGAAACAAAAAAAAATATTCTCCATACAACTGCTTTACGGTTTACCGCTGAAGTACAAAAAGAAATATGGTCTATTTCATGAACATAAAACTACATCGGGTAAAATTAATAAAAGTAAATAGTGGTATGAACTGAGAGAGGTTTCTCTAAATCTCATAATCAACTTGTGTCACGTGATCACTAATGGCCCTGTAATAATGCCCCGTTTTCTGGCTGTAATGGCCCTGCTTTGGATCTCGTAATAACCGGCTGTGAAAAGTTCTCCCTGATAATAAATAGGCATTTTCTATCATATTGTATTTAGCTGGTTCAACACACATTTTGCGTTTTTTGAGTTACTTATATGCGAATATAGACAAACAAATTGAAATTTTTTAAGGAAAATTTGTTGGAGTAGGGGTTTTATTTTCGGTATTCAGAGTCACATTAAACACTCCTTTTTATAAGCAATGTTTTAAGACAATCGATGTTTCGCTTATATCAATAAGATGGCAAATATATCCTCTGGATTTGACATACAGTAAGGAGGCATAACCTCTCGTCCAAGTTAACACGGGGAGCAGTCATGAGAACAGTCCTTAGTTAACTTGAAGTTATCTTGAAGCAGTCATAGAATCCTGACTGCTCTGACCAGTCATAGTAGAGTCCTGACTGCTATGACCATGCAGTCATAGAGCCCTGACCGCTCTAACCTGTCATAGAATCCTGACTGCTCTGACCTGTCATAGAGCCCTGACTGCTCTGACCAGTCATAGAGCCCTTGCCGCTCTAACCTGTCATAGAATCCTGACTGCTCTGATAATAGTCGTATAGCTCTAAAACAATTCAAGAACTGTAAATACACAAAATTTAATACAGCGACGGATACGCCCACATTCCCTACCACACGTACACGATTCACACGACGAACGCACAAATTTTTCACACGCTGAGTGCAATTTTCTTCCCGTAACTATATCAGAACTGTCAGAAAAGAGTCACTTTCATGTATTCGAAAATTGTAATACTGTAAATTTCAGTCATTTTGTAAAATAAAATAAACAATTAGATAAATAAATAAATCAAAAAGGAATAAAAATCAGTCTTGGAGTAAATAAAATATCCTGCAAACAGCCACACACATCAAATATCAGGAGAGGTGCATATTTCATTTTCACGTCAAAATGGATCACCCAAAATACTGAAACTTGGTGTAATTTATCTAAAATATATAAGAAAAGGCAGTCCTTCTTCATTCCATAATGTACCGATGCCCGCAATACTACAACTTGTTATAATTTAACCTAAAATAAATAAGAAAAGACAGATTTTCTCAATTCAATATTATATCGATGAACGCAATACTTCAAATTGCTGTAATTTAAACAAAACTATATAAGAAAAATCAAATTCCTTCATTCGATATTATATCGATGCCCGCAATACTTCAACTTTCTGTAATTTAACCTAAAATATACTAGAAAAAAGCAGATTTTCTTCATTTGATACAAATGTATTATATGGATGCCCGCAAAACTACAACTTGTTGTAATTTAAGCTAAAATATATAAGAAAAGGCAGATTGTTTTCATTCGATATTATATCGATCCCCGCAATACTTCAACTTTCTGTAATTTTACCTAAAATCTATATGAAAAGGCAGATTTTCTTCTTTCGATATAATATCGATGTCCGCAATACTTCAACTTGCTGTAATTTAACTTTAAATTTATAAAAACGGCAGATTTTCTTCATTCGATATTATATGGATGCCCACAATACTCAAACTTTCTGTAATTTAACCTAAAATATATAAGAAAAAACAGATTTTCTTCATTCGATATTATATCGATGCCAGCAATACTCCAACTTGCTGTTATTGAACCTGTAATATATCAGAAAAGGCAGATTTTCTTCATTTGATATTATATTAATGCCTGTAATACTTCAACTTGCTGTCATTTAACCTAAAATATATAAGAAAAGGCAGATTTTCTTCATTCGATATTATATCAATGCCCGCAATACTTCAACTTACTGTAATTTAACCTAAAATATATAAGAAAAGGCAGATTTTCTTCATTCGATATTATATCGATGCCCGCAATACTTCAACTTGCTGTAATCTAACCTAAAAAATGGGTCAAAGACTCAAATGGCCGGGTTGCGTTTGGGTGCTTCTAGCTATAAAG
The DNA here is from genome assembly GCA_002080025.1 of Modiolus philippinarum. Lineage (NCBI taxonomy): Eukaryota > Metazoa > Mollusca > Bivalvia > Mytilida > Modiolidae > Modiolus > Modiolus philippinarum. The sequence goes on from MJUU01045732.1 coordinate 31,907, forward strand.
CATTGTTTTATTGGTTCCCTACTGGGTCTGTGTATAGAATGATAAAACATGACTAAGTCAAAAGTTCTGGCAAAATAAGAAAAAATTTGGAAATAATTCAATAAAGTCAGGTGCACATCTTCAAAATATATAGAAACATTTTGTGGAGTTTCAAAAGTCAGAGATGAAAATTGTGGAAGGAGTTGATTTCACAAAGTAGGTACCCTTTGTTGAAAATGTCAATAAAAATTGAACAAGTTCCAAAGTCTGAAAAATAGAATAAAATTTGCAAAATAATACCAGAAAGGGAGGTGCCCATCTACAATATATAAAGAAACATTTTGTGAAGTTTCAAAAATGTAGGTTGAAAACTGTAAGAGGATTTGATTTCACAAAATACGTACCCTTTGTTGAAAATGTTGATAAAAAATGACTAAGTTCCAAAGTCCGTAAAAATAAGAAAAAATTTTCAAAATAATTCCAAAAAGGGAGGTGCACATCTACAATATATATAAAAA
>MJUU01045732.1:32642-51927 GCA_002080025.1 Modiolus philippinarum
AATGTAGGTTGAAAACTGTAGGAGGAGTTGATTTCACAAAATAGGTACCCTTTGTTGAAAATGTCAATAAAAAATGACTAAGTTCCAAAGTCCGTAAAAGTAAGAAAAAATTTTCAAAATAATTCAAAAAAGGGAGGTGCACATGTAAAATATGTATTAGATATAGTGGGTCTCTTATCATATTCGAGGGACGTATGTCCCGAGAATATGATAAGAGACCCACTATATCTGATTTACATAGGATGTATAAAAAATCATTTGGTGTTATATTCAGCAATAAAATGTTTCAATAATGCAATTAACCAGATGTAGTGGAAGATGCCATGCGATCAACTATTTAGAAACTTATCTTAATTGTCAAAATTTAATTGTCATCATAAGTAGAACTTATCAGTACAACTGTATAGAAAATAATACTAGGTGTCTAATCTTGTCTGTTGTACAGTTTTATTGCCTAAACCTTCAAATTTTACTGATAGAAGATAATTATCCTATGTAAATGTAGAAACATTGTGTGAAGTTTCAAAGATGTAGGTTGAAAACTGTAGGAGGAGTTGATTTCACAAAATCAGTATCCCATTTTCCCCGAAACCCACCCGCCCAGCCGCCCGCCCGCCCGACATTCACCATACTATAAGCCGGATTTGCACTCCGTGCAACCCGACCAAATATATAAGAAAAGGCAGATTTTCCTCAGTCGATATTATATCGATGAACGAAATACTTCAAATTGCTGTAATATAACCTAAAATATATAAGAAAAATCAAATTTCTTCATTCCATATTATATCGATGCCCGCAATACTTCAACTTTTCTGTAATTTAACCTAAAACATATAAGAAAAAGCAGATTTTCTTCATTCTATATTATATCGATGCCCATAAAAATTCAACTTGCTGTAATTTAACCTAAGATTTATTAGAAAAAGCAGATTTTCTTCATTCGATAATATAGCGATGTCCGCAATACTTCAACTTGCTGTAATTTAGCATAAAATATATAACCAAAGGCAGATTTTCTTCATTCGATATTATACCGATTCCCACATATTACTCCAACTTTCTGAAATTTAACCTAAAATATATAAGAAAAAGCAGATTTTCTTCATTCAATATTATATCGATGCCCGCAATACTCCAACTTTCTGTTATTTAAGCTAAAATATCAAAGAAAAGGCATATTTTCTTTGTTAGATAATATATCGATGCCCGCAATACTTCAACTTGCTGTAATTTAACCTAAAATATATAACACAAGGCAGATTTTATTCATTCGATATTATATCGATGCCTGCAATACTTCAACTTGCTGCAATTTAACCTAAAATATATAAGAAAAGGCAGATTTTCTTCATGAATAGTATATAAGCCCCAAAAATGTGATACTCTATATGTTAATATGCTTAAAGTTGTAAAGTTGCAGTTGTAAAAATCTATATTATCTTTCAAAAAATAGAAATAAGGGGACGATCAGTCGATTTTCAGGGGTGGGGATTGGGCGAATTTGTAAATTTGTAAATAGGTAATATAATCTTGGTCCCAGCTGGAACTTATATTAGTCCCAGATCCCAGAGAAAAAAAATAAATATTTTAAGGCACAGATCATTTGATTTTCGGGGGGGGGGCTGGTATTTTTTTAGAATTTTTGCCAAAAAAATCCCTGACCAGCATCTTGGTTGAAACGCACGTTACAAGATACAAGCAATGAACGGAGAACGCTACACGATACACGCACACGCTTTACAAGATGAGCGCTAATTTGGGAATGTTGAACGTTTCCATTGCTGTAACATTAAAGCAGTCAGGGCTCTATGACAGGTTAGAGCAGTCAGGATTCTATGACAGGTAAGAGCAGTCAGGATTCTATGACAGGTCAGAGTAGTCAGGATTCTATGACCAGAACAGGTCATAGCAGTCAGGGCTCTAGAACAGTTCTAAAGTTAACTTAGAGTAGCTTTTATGACTGCTCTATGACTGGTCTAAGTTAACTTGAAAACGGTCCTAAATTAACTTAGAAGAGCTTTTATGACTGGTTCAAGTTAACTTGTCGAGAGGTTATGTCTGCACCTTGCTGTATATATCGATTTAACAGTGGACTTTGGGCAAATCTGAAATGTTGAAAATTCCAATTTTTCATGAATTTTGGTCAAAATATTGAGTTCAAGTCGACAAATACCTGTTGAAATACCAAATCATAAAGTAATTCATGCAATATTGTCATATACAACACGCATTTTGCGTGTTCTGGTTATTTTTATGCGAACATAGAGAAAAAATTTACAATTTTAAGGAAAATTTGTTGTGGTAGGGGTAAGATTTTCGGTATTCAGATTCACATTAAACACTCCTTGTTTTTCTAAGCAATGTTTTAAGACAACTTGTATATCCCTACGAACAACCCAAAAATGAACAATTAATTGGCATATTGGCATATTGGCAGATATGCCAATTAATTGTTCTAAGGGATATATCTGCAGATATATCCTCCAGATTTTGCATGTATAACGATTTAACACTGATCTTTGGACAAATCTGAAATGTAGAAAATGGCCATTTTTTTCATCAATTTCAGGCAAGACATCGAGTAAAAGCCACCAAGTGGCTGCTAAAATACGAAGTCACAATATAATCTATGCAACCTTGTCATATAGAACACAAAATGTGCGTGTTCTGGTAATTTTTAAGCGAACATAAACAAAAAAAATTGACAATTTTAGAGTAAATTTGTCGGGGTAAGGGTAAGTTTTATGGATGTAGGAAGTTTATAATACTTCAAAACTGCCATAATGTGTACCAGTTGTAAAGAAGACATTATGTACTTCCATTTTGTACCAACAATTTGGACCACTCATAGATCAGATGAGACAAAAAAGGGACAAAACTTTGTCGAAAACGAAAATATTCAAAGACGTGTTTTATTTGTCTATTTAAAAGTGATAGTTTTGGCATTCAAAACATATAACCATTATTTTAATATGCTTAATTTTAAAAAAAAAGGACTTTAAAAGAATAAAAACAATGCCAAGAATTATGAAATGAAAAACATACTTGTTTCTAAGGACCATTGAACTTACACAATCTCGAGAAAAATCTTACAATTTACGTGAACATTTCGAATGGGTATGCGTAAGGTTTTTTCAATTTTTATAAAGTATTGGGAATGAAATGGTACTTGTGTGCAATATTTGTAAAGCTAATACCATAGGCTATCATTCTATACCATTTTTTTCATAAATGAGAGGTACAAATCAACAATTTGAAGTAATTGAAAGAAAAACTTTGATCAAAAACGAAATCTTCTAAACTTTCGTTGGGTGGGTCTGAAAAAGGGGCCCGTTCTAACATTGCGTGCTGGTTATGCTCATGTTTACATGTTTAATTTTAAAGAGGGGATATAGAAGGACTGAAAAATATGGGTGGGTTTCATAAGTGGGGGATGCTCGGGGGTTATTCCAGCCAATGGACTATTGTGTTACTATCAAGAAAAATGACAAAAATTACGCATGTTATTAGAGTATTGCCATTGTAACTCTCTTGTATAATGAACAAATAAAAATCACTGGTAGAAAATGATATTGTCTCAGTTTAGTTATTTTACTTATTTGTTTTTTGAATTGCAAGTCTCTTGCGTACACATTAGACCTTTCAAATTTTTATAATTGATTTATTAATTATTCTAATATTAGAAATGTGTTATTCTTTATATCATTACCTCGATCATACGATATCTTTCCTCTAAATTTTGACTAGGGTTGAGCTACAAATTTCTGGTTTGTCAATAACTGGTCAGTAACACCAGCAAAAATTGTGTTATACAACGGACACTGTGACTTTCTACCATCAAAAATACAACACTGTCTACATTTTTACAATATAACTATTTTAGTTTAATTGCCCAAAGATGGAACGATGAACTTAACATTTTCAATCAAAGAGAATCAAAATTTTAATTTGAAATATGAAAATAATACAAAGTTTAATTTCAGTAACACAAGGGAACATTTAGTAACACATGGCGCATATAAAAAATAGAAAATGGTTTAGCGTTGTAATCTTTATTACTGTATGGAAAAGTAGAGGTCAATTACTTCATCTACTTGAACTGAAAATTTACATCCAGTCACCCTGCAATCGCTCAAGCAGGTAACAATAGGGACATCTGGTAACACAAGTGACATTTGATGTCTACAACATTATCAATTGAAACTGTATTGAAAGTTTGCACATTTATTTTTTACTTCTGAAAACATTTTAGTAGTCATTTATTACTCCCTTCTTTCTAAGAATCATAAACAAAAGCTAACCCAAATGAATTTTAGCCTGTCAAATTTGATTGTTTTTTTTTTTTTTTTTTTTTTTTTTTTTTTTTTTTTTTTTTTTTTTTTCATATTAATGTTTCGGCTACTTTTGTTACCAGATTTTTTTGCATTCTAATAGATCTTTTAGTTTTGTAAAACTTTCGAATTAAGAAGTATAAAATTAATGATTCGTTGTTCTATTTACTTTTAAATTTGCTCTGTATTCAATGGTAATATAGAAGTTACATCTGTAAGTTAGCAATAATGTATTTCCCTTGTGTTACTTTAAATGTCCATGTTATATTTCTAAATTGTCTGTATAATGTTTCAAAAATCTCGCTATTGTGAATAAAGACCCGTATATCAAGAAAATAACTAGAAAAGTATTGTGCATGGATGATTACATTTGTTTTTGTCTTCCTCTCAAATATGGTTGCTTGTAGAATCAAAATGTCGCCCCTGATTGTACAAATTTGGTCACTGGTGTTACGTAACACACGGGACGGTAACAAAAGGGACATATTCATTACTAAATCCAATTTTATTAGCATTGTATGTTCCCTGGTAAAGCAAATTATAAAATACATATACTGATCACAAGCTGGTGCTAAATAAATATGAAGAATAATAGAAAATGCAGTAATAATAGGGATAGAAATAAAAGTTACGGTGTTACTCTACATACCTTAGAGGTAGATTTTTAGTTAGGTTTGAACAGCATCATAGTAATTACTTCAAAGATGAAGTAGTACTCCAGGAAGGCACTTAGTTAATCAGTGAGAGAGATAACCCTCACTTATTTGTTGAATTACATGGTTACAGTAACACAAGAGACACGGTCAAAAGCACACACGTTTTCCTGTATTTTTTTCACCGGACGTTTCACTTACATGGTGACGGGTGTTACCTGTAAAGCAGGACATGCTTACCCTTCCGGAGCACCTGATGGCACCCCTATTTTTTAGGCGTTCACACTGTTAGTGCTTTATTTTTTTATGCGTTTGTATTTTGTGCTGTCCTTTTCGTCTCTCTGTCTGTATGTAATCCTTATATAGCGATGTATTCTGGACTTATGATTTTGGTTCTTGTATTTATTTTGGAAATTTATTTAATTATCATCATATTTTACTCTCATCCTTACTTGAATTCCGTTACAAGATATTCGAATTCGACTTCAGGGGTACTCTTTTATTAACTGAAAGCTTCAAAGGTAAACAAGTCAGCCATTTAAACGTTTACTCATGATTGACTGAATTTTAGTTACTGATAGAAGACTTTCATTAACTTTTCTTTTCAACAATAACTTAACTTCAACTTGAATTTAGAGATTGTTAGTTTTTAAAACCTTGTTCATGTTTGTGATAACGCTAACGTACTAACATTAAGAATAACCTATGAATACCATTGAGGAATGATAGGCTAGTCATAAAACGGGATTAGGCTAGTCATAAAACGGGATTACGCTAGTCATAAAACGGGATATACCTAAACACCGAATCGTTTCATAATAGAAGGCTTTATACTTACCATCAGCTATGATGAAGTAACTCCATCCAGACTCACTAACGCTCGGCATCTGATATACAAAATCTTTAGAGTGTAAGACACACTGCATGGTATAAATATTGTAGAAGAATGTTACACATTTGTCATTTTGTAGACAGTATGTAGAACACTGCACAAATGACTGACTTTGTAAGATATCTATTGATCCTGTAAATTCTACGACCCCTTCTTATCCAACTTTAACTTCACATTTTACCACATTAGTTCTGACAGACATCTTACCCATAATCCCGGAGATAACAAGAGATAGGATTATGAAAATTAATGTATAATTCATTTTACTGCGCTTTTGTAGATGGAAGGAATTTCAAAAAAGTACTCTACATTGTCATCATTGTTTAACGGATAAGTACCGCTGAATATATACTTTCAAGAATTAATGCCAAAGCGCTTGACTATCGCATTTCAATAAACTTTTGTTTTGTCATGCATTAGTATAAGTCAATAATGCATCATATACAATTAAAATTTTATTATATTTTGGTGTTTTTATTGACTAAGATCAATCTGACAGCCATTATGGAAATTTTTCGTCACACTAAAATAACTCTTATGTTTATGTATTACTTACGGAAAAACTATAGGATTAAACACTAATTTTTAGGAAATTATCTATTTATAAACTCCGGCAGCTCACTCACAAACTGAATAAAGTCCGAAGGACTTTATGTAAAGTTTGTGAGTGAGCTGCCGGAGTTTATACATACATAATTTCATAAAAATCAGTGTTAAATCCCTAGAATTCCAATTTTGTACGTTAAAAACTGCGTGATCCATGTTAACGACGTCTTTATTGGCTGCACTATATTTTTGCGGAGCTGATTAATGGGCAAACAGAAATATCGAAAAATATTTCCGTTTGCTATTCATGACCTTGACCAATGAAAATGAAAATTGCAATTACATTTGGGATTATTGTGATATAATATCGTTTTCTTATCTTTTGATGGTATAAATCGTAGAGGTTACTGGTTCTTTGAATATGATAACAAATTCGTAGGTCGAGTCTAAAACGGGTTTCATTAAAATCAAAATTATAAACTCACGATAAACTATTTGAAACAGAAAATATTGGAAAAAATAGAGAAATTGCGGTTATAATTTACTACACTACAATTCTTAGTTAATTTCATTGGCATTAAATTTCAATGGAGTTTTTGAATGTTTCAGAAATTATTCATGGCAGGTATAAATTGTTGTGCTTTTAAAACGGGATGGGCCTTGAAATACCTATTTAACACCGATCTTCCGCGAGTTTATTTTAAAAGCTACTGGGGGTTTATACTGTAATCACCATACAACATATTATGCTTGTGAAATATGACAGACATTTCACAACTTTACCCATTTACGAAACTAGAGAAGCTCCATCTTGCAAAGCGTTGTCCCTTAACTGATATTAAGGATGTTCGTTGGTTATGTTCATGTATTTCTGTCAGATTTTCGGACTTCTCTGGTTTTATCCATTTAAACCTTAAAATGTTTTTGTCCGGTGACAACCTTATTTTGTTCCTTAATTACATTTTATACATTTTTTAGCATTCTGACAAAATTCTGTTCCATTGGTGTCATATTGTCACATTCATTATTCGATAAACATTGCTCGAAATTAACCTAGGAAAAATACAGAGAAGTTCAGTTTCCCGCCATACGATTAGTTTTCAATCACTTTTTTCATACGTTTAGTATTTCGGTCTTCCAAATGTTTGATTGCTGATTGCACTGAATTAAAAAAAACGATTCCTTGATAAATTGCTTGAAGATTTATAGTTTTGAATTTGAGCTGATTGTAATATTTTCCCAATTCATTTTGATTTAAAACGAACATTTCCAATAATTTCATATTGTTTTTTGTTTCAAATTTTGGTAAATTTCTTGAAACTCTCTATTGTAAGATTTATAGAAAGTGTAAACAAAGTTAGTAAGTCCCTTTTCGATACATTTACTGTGATGGCTACAGATTCCAATTACGTACCCTTCATTTTGGTTTATATCCCATACAATAAAAAATGCACAGTGCTCTCTAATGCAAAATTTTCCAGTTTGTAAGAATATTTGCATTATAGAGTGTCTAAATTTAATCAGGAACGTGCAAAGTACATAAAGTTCAAGGGTCTATATTCTTGCTGTTCCTTTTCTGTAATGAAGAGTAACACATGAAAATCAAATTTAAAATGCCTTCACTACAAAAACTGAATACAATTTTTGTGCTGATTTAGTTCCTGGCAGTGCAGTACTGTAATAGGAGTATAGTGTACTTTAAGCATGCGGTATTATTTCATTTGAGCTGGTGCATTTTTTTGTTAAATTTTATCCGACTTTTTGATATAATTCACTACGAAATTGATTGATTCTGTGACCGGAATCGTATTCAATTAATCCGTTCAGAAAATTCTAGAACAAACTGTGCTATTCAGATGAATCAAACAACAATGGACCGGTGCTTTTGAGCAGGAAATGAGTTAAAAGGGTTGGTGGTTGTTTTAATGTCAAAGAATAAATTAAGGAAACATGATCAAGCCATTTTTGGACCCTCAAATTTCAAAATTTACAAAGTATTTTGTAAATCTATCATATCTTGTCCCTAAGATGTCGATAAGACATTAGTCTCCTGGATATCAGTATCAATATCATGATGAAAAACAATGGAACTTACTGAGATTTTGTCTGGAATCTGAGGCATCAAGCATGCTCTGAAACTATCCATGCTCGTAGTGACATAAATCACATTTGGATACTTATAAGTAGAAAGATTTATTGGAAAATCTTGAATCCCGTTCATTTTCTAAAAAATATCTTCTCAAAATATTCCATTTTTCCACATTCTTTACCTAGCCTCCACGTGATAATTAAAATTACAAATCAAAGGTATCACTGGATAGACATTTGCCGATTAATGAAAAGAGAGTAAGCCAATGTGTGACTAAATTGAGAACAAGCAATTAAAACGGTAAGTTCAAGATAGCTTTTTAATCACGTGTTCTGAATTTAGTCACGCATTAACTTACTAAGTCTCCGGGCATTCATCTCGTATTACATTTGTGTTAACCAGCGTCCAGAATGTAGTTCTGAATATATTGTTAAGATTTACTTTTGTACATAGTTTTTGTTTGATTTTATTTTTATTTCGTTTTGATAATGTCGAAATATCAACTGAATTAATTGCGTACTGTTCACTTTTATTGTCTATTGTTTGTTATATATATAACGAAGACCAACTGAGTTAGAGTTCAAGGATGTGATATTATCGAGAACATCTTTCCACTGAGGAATTTGACCATTACAATTTGAGTGACACGCAACACTGCATTAGAATTTCACTGTTGCAGATAAGGCCCATTTCGATGAATTTACTTCTCGTCAGTGCACTTTAACTCAGTTGGTTTTTGACTTCAGACGCATACATATATATATATTTTTTTTTCATGTATTTCAATGGCAATAGCTTTCATAATTTTTTGCTATGGTAAACAGCCCCAATATAATATTTCTACATCATTTAAACGAAAGCTCTATTTCTATTGTTCTATTTCAAGAACTTCTTATGCCGATTAAAAACGCATCTGTTGCTTAATGGATCCCATCCATATGTAATCCAGAATAACAGTTTTTCCATAGAAATTCACATTTTTCAATTTTGAAAGACTCTAATCCAAGAATAGAGTCCTATTGATTTCAAGTACATTACAAGGTGTTTACATGTAGGATGTTTATGTTTTGACGTGTACTATATCCTACCAATCGTCGTGAAGACTGTAATCTCGACTGAAAGATTTAATGTTTTCCCTTAAGAATGGTGAACAACGGTATGAGTGAAGGACAAACAAACTTTGTGAAATACGACTCCGTATCGCAAAAATATATACACGGGAAGAAGTGATGAAAATGTAAGAGTCTCTGTTCGACAATTCATTTATTAAGTTTGGAAGACTTGTTTTTCAACAGATCAGAATTCGATTAGGCACAAACTGTTCGCCACTTTAAGCTACTAGTAATCGGTCCCCTATATCTGATATTCTGATATTAAGCACTCCACGTTTTTCGTGATCTCATCTATCCAAAAGTGCTCGAAATTAAGGATACTAAAGATACCCCATACTCTCTCATCTTTGACCTGCATCAAGAAATTGACAACATATGTAGACTGGGAACTAAGCAGTATGTGGAACGTGATGACTTCACATTTCCAATAGTCAATTTCCTTCTTCTTTTTAGCAACATTCCAACAGCGCCAAATAGAGTTTACATCTTCCAATTCATTCCTTGCCCATCGATCACGTGGACTGCTATGGGATATCTGTTTTTCAGATAACAACATAGCTTTCCCGTAAAGAATCTAAGTTTGTCCTCTACAGGATTTGACTTCATTACCTTAATTAACATCTTAAAAACGGTGGTTGTCTAATGTTAAACAGGCGATACTTACAGTGGATCTCATAAATGGTTTTGAATTGCGTCAGTGTTGTTCATCTGCATGTGTGTCCCCGTTTCTCTTAACTGTCCAGTAGTTTTTGAAGAGCAGTTTCTTCGTGTTTCCGATATAATCATTGCCTTTGGGCTTTCCATTTTTTTTTTTGTGCTGAATGTTCGATTCTCACTTACTAAATATGTTGTTAACCATTGAAAAATACAATAAGTACACGTTTGACTTCAATCAAGACACATTCTCTGCCTACTACTTAGGTGTTAAAATTCAAACGAGACGGGGGATGAAATCTCACAGAGAATATCAGAGTAAAACTGTCCACAAAATATATAAAGACAAAAATATATGAGGAACAGAAATCTAGTCTAAAACAGTACAATCTGGAGCATTGGAGCAAACGAGAAAATTAGTCGTAATTCTCCTTAGAAAATAAATGAACAAGAGGATTTTAAAAATAAAATCGTGCTAAACGGCAGAATAGAAATATTAATAATTAGTATTTTTGTTCGCAAGGCCCGTAGGGCGAATCTGATATGGAACTAATAATCCTTGTCGAGCAAACAAAAATACTAATATTTTTTTATCAGTAATTCAGCTATGGAATACAAACTAAATTACTTTTTTGTTAAGTTATTATTCCTTTTTACGTTTTGTCTCGCAACAACTTTCGTTCAATCGTGAAAGACTATGCACTGTTTTTTGTCGAATTTTTATGCATGGCTTATGTGATGTCATTCAAATGCGTGATTACAGTTAGGAAGGACGGAAGGGACATCTATTGGCAGTAATGAAAATGTAACATTGAAACAAAATAAAGGATCATAAATAACTAAATACCGAAGTCACTGTCAATTTAAATTTTCGACAACTTATGTCTCTTCAGTGCAGATAAAATCTAAACGTTTGGAAGACCATAAACTCGAAGATGTTTAAAAACTGATAGAGAACAATTAACCAATATGATCTAAATGTAAAGCCAAAATCAGCTAAGTAATGAAAATGACACATTGAAACAAAATTAAGGATCATAAGTAATGAAAATGTCACGCTGAAACAAAAGTAAGGATAATAAGTAATGAAAATGTAACATTGAAACAAAATTAAGGATCATATTATACTGTAATAAGGTAGGTTGAAAATATGTAATAGATGTCTTGATGTTTTGGTGATTGTTCTTTTCAATGTCCTCAATGGAACTGTCAAGGTGTCATGGCGTCAATTCAGTTGTCATAATGTTTCTTGTTTTGAGAACACAAGACAGTTTCCTCATTCCCTGTCACTTTTTCTTACACCCTATGCATAAACCGTCAATACTGCTCTGTCCCCGTGCCCTATTTCCCCTTTTAGATCCCGTCAAGGGTTGAAGTTCGCTCCCCCTTTTGTCTCAGTTCTTCGGTTCTCCAGACTTCGCTAAATTTCAATAAGCCCCAGCGTCTCTTTGCAATGATTTACTAGTAATATGGGCAATTCACCAATCCGAGATTTGGATGACGTATTGACACTACCGAAGATTGAGGTTTTGTTGTTGTTCAGTTGATTTTTTTTTCAGATACTCTCCAGATACTGCGCATGCGTTGCATTTTAATTTTAATTGTAACACTGCATAGTGTCTGGGTAGATCTGATTTAGCACAACATTCGATCGCATGTTTATGTTTTTTGTTGATTGTTGGTGTTTTTTTTATCTAGATTAGGCCTATCGATCCTATTTTTTTCTTGTTTGCATGAAAATTTGTTTTTCTATTATTGATCATTGACATTTATTTACTACGCAAAAGGTGTAGTTAATTTTTTGTTGCACGTTTATGTTAACTTTTTCAGTTGTTGAGTAAGTTTTTGTCCATATCATTCACGTGCTTTTTTGCTCTTTGATCACTGAAGTGCAACTGGCCAAAAAAATATAAATAAATCCTTCCGCAACATGTTCGCGCATGCCAAATGACCAACAGCTGATAATTTCTAGTATCACTTCTTGCTGATCGTTTAGCCCTGATACAATCTTTATGATGCAGTAGAGATCAAAGGAAACTATCCCAAATTACCGATAAAAGAGTTTTCCATGTATCGTGTGCGTTTTTGTCACATGTACATTCACTCCATATCCTTTCATTTTTTCTTATACTAAACGTCTGTTTACTAAGGAGGCAAAATTCCTAGAGAAAGCGAAACTTACCACTGAAAGGAAGTAAAGTTCTACATAGTAAGACTACGAATTTGAGCAAGAACAATTTACAAGGAAACGGACATTGGGATGTTGTCTCCCATATATACAATGAAATTAAGATGCATATATAAGGATGCGTCCTAAAACTCAAATTAATATTTTCTGTTGATTTACAATGACAATAACCAATCAGCTACTTAACATGTCTTTCAACACCATATTTTAGAAATAAACAATGGAAGGATCTGGGGTAAATGCTCATGAGACAGAGTCTCTTCAAATACATGATAAAATCAAGCAATGGAACAACGGTTCTATTGTTGTTTCCATCTCAAAGTAACTATAAGGTCTTCAACAATGAGCTATACCGATACATCACAGTAAATTCAAGACGATTCATGGCACTGGTTTGAGCAGAATTTATTACAAACGTTAAGCAACGCTACATCTATTTATACCTTTTGTTCTTGGATGCGGGGTTGTAAAAAACATAAAATTAGCTGGCAAAGTACTGTTAAAACAAAAAGACTCTTAGAAGACAATCACTTCATACAAACAACCTTAAGGCACTAATCGATCAACGTTTGTAAACAATGAACTTAGAATTTCTTTCAAAAATGGACGTGTTGTTACAGTTTTAGGGCTGTAGAAGTAAATGCGCCATAAACCTGAATTTATTTTTTCTGTTGGTTAGGCAATGACAACAACAAATCAGCTACCAAACATATCTTTCAACACCATATCTTAGAAATAACCAATGAAAGGATCATGAGTAAATGCACATGATACAAAATTTTATGTTACATGGTACAACCAATCAGAGGATCATCGCTTTAGTTTGTTTTCTTCATCTTGAAATCGCCTAAAGGCTCCTCATAGTAAGTTCAAGACGATCCCTTATATTGGTTTGAGCGGAATTAAATGGTGCATTGTTTTCAGCCCATGGATGTTGGATCGTCATAAAATTAACTTGAAAAGTGTATTTAAAATCATTGACATCCGTTACCTAACAAAAGCACTAATGTCCAAAGCTAGCGAACAATTACAACAAATAGACAAACACACGCCACTCAGCAAGTCGATTATAAGAAAACTTGGCTTTCTAGAATAGTGAGATCTCAGCGCTATAAACAGGTGTCAGAATAACATTTGGAAATTACAAAAAAATAATAAATTGCAAAAATTTGAATATATGATAGTATATTTTCATAAGAATTAGAACACGAATTTTTTACAAAATATTTAGAGAGCATACATCTCTAGCTCAGGGAATATTTTTACGGACTCCACACTGCAAGAGAGACAAACTCCAGTATAAATACGGGACTTTCGAGATAAGAAACTTTCGTGTAATAGAAGGCGGAAACTATCTCTTACAATACCAGTAAGACGGATAACTGGATTCCTGATCTATTGAAATAAAAAACAAATTATTTATAAAATTGAAGTACACTAATAATTTGTCCTACATGACATTATTATTTAACTAAACTTTAATTGACGAAACACAATTAACCTGAAGCGCTACAAACTGATAAAATATAAATCACCCTTAGCTCAATCGTGTTCATTAATTAGTGATTCCCTTTTAAGGTATTGATGTATTGATTTTTTTCGTATAATAATAATTTGTTTCCGAAGTGATAACGACTCAAAGTCCCGTATCAACAATGAAACAACGGCAGTAGAATACCGAAGGAACAAAGGGGTGAAATTTACACAAATCGAAGTCCAAAGGCATGGCCAGAACGAGAACACAGAAAATAATGATGCCAGACACAAACAACGACGCTAGACACAAACACAGAAACAGAATTCACAACATTCAAATCAAAGCACTCACAGTGTGAACTCTAGTAAAACTGAGAGTGACATCAGGTGCTCCGGGAGGGTAAGCATGTCCTGCTCTGTTAACAGCACCCGTCACACTGTGAGTGGGTCAATCCAGGAAAATGTCAAAGTCGGTAGTCAAATCCGGGAAGACGTGAACCTAGTTTAAAAATTCCGTTTTCATTTTGGGATACCGACACGTCATATCTTTCGATGATGTTATGATGGCGGCCATAGAATTTCTCGAGGGATAAAATTAACATAGTTTGAAAAAATCCCTGAATAAGCAGCTTTTGGGACGTGATTTTGCTCTGTTCAAAAAATCACTGTACAAACTACACGCTCGAAAGTAACGAATCAACGGTGAAAAGTACACTTCATAGGATGGAGAGGTAGGTATATTGCTGCTAAAAAAGGGAATGTTCACAATTGGGAAATTAAAATCATCACAGGATTAATGCACATGAGACAAAGTCTCTACATGTGCATAGGAAAACCGGGCAATACGGGACTTTCGAGATAGGAACTCTCGTGTAATTGAAGGCGAAAAAGATGTCCTCAAATACCAGTCAGAAGGATAACCGGAATCCAGGACTATTGGATATAAATATATACCGCCTAAAAACAAACTACTTATGAAATTGAAGTGCACTTATAATTGGTCCTGCATGACAATTATTTAACTAAACTTTAATCGACGAAAAACAATTAATCTGAAGCGCTACAAATAGATTAAATATAAATCACCATTAGCTTAACAGTGTTAATTAATTAGTGATTCCATCTCAAGGTATTGATGTATTGCTGTTTTTGTATAATACACAAAAATTCCCGTATTGAACAATACTTTAATTATTGTTCTTCATCTTGAAGTCACCATGAGGTCTTCAACAATGAGCTCTGCTCATATCTCATAGTAAGTTCAAGATGGTCTCTAGCAACGATTAGAGTGGAAATCATTGCTAATTTCTGAACACCGAAACATCAACGTTTAACGAGCCCATGGATGTGGCGTCGTAAAAAACATGAAATTAAATGGCAAAGTCATCCGTTGTCCGAGAAAAGCATAAATGTCCAAAGAAGGCTTTATGACTGCTGCCACGAGTGAAGCAAATAACTAAATACCGAAGTCACTGTGAATTCACTTTCTGCATATGCGCATTTCGACAACTTATGTCTCATCAGTGCACGTTTGGAAGACCATAATCTCAAAGATGTTTAAAAACTGATAGAGAACATATAACCAAATTATCTAAATTTAAAGCCAAAATCAGCTAAGGACAGAGCTTTGCATGAGGGAGATACTCCTTAGTTTTCAATAAAATTTACAAAATTTTAGATATTGGAAGGTTTCAAAAATAATCGGCTTTCGGGTCAGCACCGAAGTACTGACTACTGGGCTGGTGAATACCCTCGGGGACTAACAGTCCACCAGCAGTGGCATCGACCCAGTGGTAACAAATAACTAAATACCGAAGTCACTGTGAATTTACTTTCTGCATATGCGCATTTCTGCATATGCGCAAATTATAGTTACCTTCAGAACCCTCTGATGATGTCTCAAGTTTTGTGTGGGATTCAAACAGCTAGTGATTGAGTATTCACTAGCAGATATGTTTTGATCATGATTGGCCATTTAGATCTTATTTCGATCTTGACACGCTAAATACAATTCTGTTAAGACAATGTAAATTTTAAGTTGATTTTCAAGATAATTGATTTCAAGGGCAATCAAGGTGTGTTATGATAGTTTAAGATTAAACATGATCCACTTTTTAATTGCTATCAAAACGAATTAAGTTTCTTAAGATCAAACAAGATTCCGATTGATCTTGCTTGATCTGGACAAAATTAAGACATTTTGATCGCCTTTGAACGCAGTTATCTTGTTTGATCTTGATAAACTGAACAGGTCTTAATCGTCTTTGAAAGATATTATCTTCAAAGACGACTGAATATCTTACACAGTCTAACAAAATTGTGCTAAGCTTGTTAAAAACTTAATAAGATCAAAATGGCCAAACAAGATCATGACATATCTGCCAATATTGTTGCGTTCTTGTTCATTTTTGTTTATCTTATCAGGGACATGTTGTCCCCATTTTATATGTTGCTTTTTCATTGCGGTGTCGATGTTTGATACACAGTTAAAGATGCCAATTTGTCAAAATGGCCGTCTGCAGAATTGAAATACTGAAAATGCAGGATTTATATCTTTCACACTATTGTACTTGAGAAGAATACTTCTGACAGTCCATAAGAGACTGGGGTTTCCAAAGACAAAAATCATCAGAAAAGCACAGTAGGACTAGCGTTTTTTTTAACAACAGAATTTCCGTCAAAACAGAATAGACAGTCCTGTCCTACCCAACAACCCCGTCTCATACAAATATAAGACAAACAAATCTGTCAAACAAGAACAAGTACAAGATCATCGGACCAAACATTATCCAGACAGAAACACAAAGTGCTGTTTTTTTAAAGACATTACACCAATAAATTATTAAGAATAGATCAGGGTGTCCGAGTAAAAAAAATCTCAGTAAAAATATAATAAGAATCAGATGTTTTTAATACCAAGAAGTACACTAAAAATAAGAGCAAACAAAACCTCCCGAGAAATATGTTAAGACCATTTTGTCTGAACATCAATACACAAGGAATCCAGATTATCAGTATGAACAATCTCCCCGTCCAAACGAATAAAGAGAAGAATGTAAAAATAATAAGTTCACCTCTTACAAAGTTATACCAATATGAATGAATTAGACATGATAAACACTAAAAATGGAGTTACAAAATAAAATCAATCAGTAGTAAAATATCCAATAATTCAAGCGGTAAAAAGCACTTTTAAAATATTAGTTAAGCTAATGCATTGTTTGCAATAAGCATCTACTTCACACACTAAATCAATGAATACACAATGTATATGGTGATTTAAAAAAAGATGCTCTTTTCTCTATTATCATACTTATATTAAAATTGAATTATTGTCTGACAGTGTGAACTGATAAATCAAGGGCTGTAAAATTTTATTTTTTAAAATGAATTTTCAACTTGAGTACATTTTAGCTCTTGTGTTACTATCAATAAGAAATATTCTGTCTAACGGGATTAATATGTTTAAATGTAAACGAAAGGGTGAATATGAGGGGGTTGTTGAATACACAGGATCAATTGAAACGTTACAAAGTCGTTCATCGCTACAGTGTTCTGGTCATTATCTACAAAATGACAAGTGCGTGACACTCTTTTACAATAGTTATACTAAACAATGTGTCTTACATTCTACAGACTTTATATATCAGACGCCGAGCGTGAGGGAGTCTGGATGGAAATACTTCATCACATCGGACGCTAAATATGAAATCAATGAGAATCATCGGTCGGTTATCTCCCTGTACCAAGTTAGTTGTATATAATCAAAGTGGAGATAATTTTTGATTTCATCATGAAAAGAAGCTATTGATGTGCGAATTAAAATTATCTCCGCTTTGACCATTTATAACGAACTTGGTACAAGGAGATAAGCGACCGAGGTTCCTCAGATTGAAAATAACAAATCAGGAAAAAATCTAAGGGGTTTATTCATACATCTTGACAAAGTTTCAACTATTCAAAATAACTAGGTTGGCAACTTCTCAAAAGTATAACATTGAACTTTTTTCTATGTCCTCTCTTGTTAATATTAAGCTGTAATCATTAGTCTCTACTGTTGCAACTGTCACAACATATGTTTTACGATCGTCACAATAATTTGCCAGATCGGAAAAATTCTGATATTTCGAAAATGAGTATAGAAATTTTTCAGTAGATCCAGAGTATAATACTGCATCAAACACCGAAAATGACAAAACCGGACGTTACATTGGAAGTGTTACAGGTACCACGCGGAGAGAAGATACATTTGTATTAAGTGACTTTCAACAAGGATGGAACGATATGAATCCAACACCAAGGTGAGGAACAGACAGAAAATTCTCAGACACAAAAGGGTACAGATTTCAAGTACTCGGACGAATGCTGAGTCTTTGACGCTAGAAATATTACATGTACCTGCGATTGTCTCAAATTTTTTGTCCGACACTCTCCCTGGAGTTTGATTAATTCTCCCTAAAAATTAAAAGAAATCACCGTCGAAACGAAATTTCTGTCACCAGTGAATTACGTCACCTTTCCCGACGTCATAATGCACGGAGCACGTGTCCGATTGAGGGGTTATTTCGTTGCAAAGATTAACGCATTTATGGTGTGTTTTAGTTCAATTTTCTCTTTCAAAGGCAATCAATACTTTTGGATTCATGTAGAATAAGCCGAGTATATTGTCATTATAAAATATTTGCGGCAATAAATGTGTGTAGCTTGTCTTATTCGCGCTGTGTACGACAGAAAAAAACTTGCATCGCAAAAACAATGGATTCCCTTGTTCGAGGCGGGAGAAAAGAGAATCTCAGACACCTAAGGGTAAAATTTCTAGTCTCGGAAGAAGTTTACTGAGTCCGAGATGATCGAAATCTTACCCGAAGGCGTCTAAAATTCTCTGGTCTCGAACTATCACTGGTGTTTGATTTTATTTCCCATCTCCTCGCTTAAAAATATACTAAAATTCACAGAGCAATAGCGTCCCCAATCTTCTATTTCAACAAGGAGTTACGTCCCGTTTTGTGACGTCGTAAAAATCCGATCGCGCCAACCACCAATGAAAACAGATGACATCATTATGTAGACCACAGACCCTAATGCAAACAAAGTGAAAAAAATTCGTACCCTTCCACAGCACCAGAGGATACCTCCAATGTTTTTGAGGGTTTACACTGCTGGTGTTTTAGTTTTGTTGCACCTTTGGTTTCTAATGTATTTAATAGGAAGCGATTATTAGACACTTATAGTACAACTAATTGGCCGTCGTGAATATCAATAAAAATGTCACGAGTGCCGAACAACGCAGAAGGATTTAACGAGTTGCAGAACTTGTTCTGCAACGAGTTAAATCCACTGC
>MJUU01045732.1:52013-111307 GCA_002080025.1 Modiolus philippinarum
GTCATCCAGTGACTAGAAATCCTTTATTTTCACCGGTGACAATATGACATTTATTTACCTGAGAAAACTCGATAAATCACCGCTATCTATATAATAAATAACTCATAAGACACTAACGATCTCTCCCAAACTATCGAATTATCTGTGGTGACTCTATATGTGCATATTTCAATACCAAGCCTTTAAACTCATAATTTTAACAACTTAATTTTATTTTCCTCTTAATACTTCAAACTTTCTAGCACACTTTGTTTATTAAACCTTTGATACACTTTCTGAATGTGTGCAGTGGAGATGTATACATCGTTTTGATCGAAATTATATTTTCTATAATGTACACTTCTCATCGATATTCTTCTAAATTACAAAAGCATATCGATAACGAATACCAAAGCAGAAAGAGAGAAAGGAAAAAAAAATAAATCCAACAAAACACCATAATCTTAATTGAGACAATACGACAAAGGCAAAAACAAAGAAAAATGAACAAGAACACCTTAGAACTTAAGCACTTGCATTGTGAACTCAACAAAAAGTAAGCATAAATAAACAAGAAAGTTAAGATCTTGAGCACTTGCATTGTGAACTCAACAAAAATGTTGCCCAATCTCCCAGGTACTCCGAAGGGTAAGCATGATATGGTCACGTGTGACACTAGTCATACTGTCAATTAAAAGTCTAATGCCTAATGCATCGGATTGAACTTAATTCGATCTGCAAGAATGCACAAAGGCAAAACCAAAGAAAAATGAACAAATACACCTTAAACTTAAGCACTTGCATTGTGAACTCAACAAAAAGTAAGCATACATGAACAAGTACGTTAAGAGGTTAAGCAGTTGCATTGTGAACCCAACAAAAATGTTGCCCCTCCCCCAGGCAATCTGGAAGAGTAAGCATGATATCGCCTTTGTGACACCGGTCATACTGTCAATTAAAAGTCTAATGCCTAATGCATCGGATTGAACTTAATTCGATCTGCAAGAATGCACCAATATTACAAACAATTCAGGCTGATAAACTGAGAATTCTCCCGCCAAAATATAACGTCAAAGGGTTATGATGTTTGTTTGAAACGTCCTGTAATTTTGTAGAAAATGCAACTATAGGGTCGAATTTTTTTGAACCCTGAAGTTTTGAAATTAAACGACTCCTTTAGATTTGTTTCTGTGAACTATCAATCGAACTACCGATGGGTAAAATTTCATATATGAAAAAGAAAGGAAGTGGGGTAAATGTCAAGGAGACAGCATCCCATATCCAGGTTAAAACGACCCAAAACAAAGCATCTATGGGGTCACCGTACGGTCTTCAACAACCTCACAATATATACAATTATACCTTTACTGGTATGAGTTTTAAAGAACTTAAAAGTCGATCTTGACTGTAAGTGTTAATTTTTCAGTCTACTGGAAATGATTTCATTCTCCATAAAAGATCTCAACTCTATTATAAGGATAATTATACTGTCATTTGGTTATTAGCACGTATGTGTATATAGGGTACGTATAGAAATGAATCTTATATGTCTAATAACACTGTCAACCATTAAACCATGCCTAGCTTTTTGTGCATCAATATTTTAATTGTATGACATCAATCCTCTTTTTCTGTTCCTATTTTACGCAGTTTTAATACGAGCTAATAGACCCTTTCACGATAACTGCGTTCCTACGATGTTGAGTGGAAAATAAAAACAGTTCTCGCAAAATTGAAGTCGCAGCACAATTAATCAAGACGTCACATATATTATGACGTTGCATTTTACTCACTTAAGGCATATGATTTCGATTTCACTATTACTAATTTCCCTTTTCTTGATGGCAACTTTCCTGTAGCTCCATCATACGGGGTGTATACATCTCAACTGATACGATTTGCACGCGTCTGTTCTACTCTTTACGACTTTAATGAACGTAACATTACTATCAAATCCAAACTTTTTTACGGAAATGTTAAAAAAAACATTGTCAAAAACTGATAAAAATCAAGAAAAATTTGGGCGTAACTTACATTCTTAACGTAAGAGGGGATATTGAAGTGATTTTCTTCATAATTCCGTTAAATTGGCTTTGAGAATTAATGACCTGCAGATTTTACAATTATACTGGCCTCTCGCTGATTCTGCCCTTGCACTGAAATCCATGACGATTCTTTACCAAACATTTCGGAAAGTTTTGAATTTGAACTCAATTCGTTGTGCGACAGTGTTATACCAGCAGAATATGCTCCTTGAGCTACCTGGCAGTTTATCGGCGAGCAGTCCTTGACCTATTTTTTTTCCTTTTCGAGATTGTGGTCATGGAGTTAGTGGTCTACCTGTATTGGGTTTTGTTTGTATGTTTATTATACTATAGGGAAACGGGAAAGAGAAAGAGGAGGTTTGGGTACCCAAATATCGGTTTAACCCTACCGCTGGATGTTGCTAATGCCGGTACCAAGTCCGGCTATCCCGAGTTCCTATCGTTGTCTATAATTGTCTTTTGTCTCTGTATTGTTTTTCTTGTGCAGTTCCCTGGTGGATTGTGGCATGTAATTATAATGTTCGGTCATTGTAAGTGTTTCCTGCTACTAGTATCTTTCCTTTACTAAAATGAGCGCATGTGCAAATTTCAAGATCGCAGTTATCGTGAACGGGTTTATTGTGTTGACAATATTGTTATTTTAAAGATATTGATATACAAGTCAATTGAATAAATTCATTTCATTTGATTGAATTAACATTTTATTGTGGTATATTTCTTTGGTGTTAGTCCTCATTCGTTCGCAATTGACTGTAAACGATGAAATTCTGAAAGAAATAACGAGGTTCAAATATGGCATATTTTGTTATATTTTATATGTGTATAATTTGTAAGCAATGGTTTCTTATTTGAGATTTAATTGGATTCGGCTGGTAAGAGGAGTCAACACTCGCACAAAACAATGTCGCATTTCAAATACTGTTGTTTCTCTATATAAAAATAAAGGATTTTTTCTTGTTACAGTGTCTGAAAGATGTCCAGCTCCTTATTTGTATTACAGATACCTTTGTTATATAGTGGAAGAAATTTCGAGAATCATTTTTACCGAGTGTAAAGTAATCTGTATGACAATGAACGACAGAATGGCTGCAGCGGAATCGGAACAAAGACAGGAATATTTTAACCATTTTCTTTGTAAGTTTCAGCTAAATATTTCATAAGCTGTATTGGCCCTCGACCTTCAAGGTCTATAGACCAATACAACTATCCTCGAATCTAAACTGGGGCAAATTAGGGAAACGAATTTATAAAAGTTTTTATACTGTTTTCTAATCCCTTTAATTAATTAATTGTATATATATATATATCTTGTATACTGTTTTCTTTATGATATTTTATTATGTTTAATTAATAAAATATGTCTACACTATTTCAAAAACAAGAAAACAATGACCAGGAACTACAATCACATGCCAAAATTTACAAGCAAACTGCACCAGAAAAACAATAATGAAAACAAGAGACAAACATAAATAACGATAGGAACTCGGGATAGCCGGACTTGGCACCGGCACTAGCAAAAGCCAGTGGTAGGGTTAAACCGGATTGTGGGTACCCAAACCTCCCTCTTTTCTATCCCGTTTCCCTATAGTATCATAAACATGCGAATAAAACCAAATACAGGTAGACTACTAACTCAATGACCACTATCTTGGAACAGAAAAAGCATAAGACAAAACGTAATTTTGAAAGAATGGTCAAAGAGTGCTCGCCGCTAAACTGCCGGCTAGTTCAAGGAATCTAGTCTGCTGGTAAAACACTGTCGCACTACGGAAGAAAAATCAGACTCAAAACTCCCCAAAGGGTTTGGTAAAGAGTCTTCATGTATTTCAGTAGACATCGGCAGTATCAGTGAGAGGCCAGTATATATGTAAAGTCTTCAGGTCACTGGTATCCAAAGCCAATTTAACGGATTTGTTCAGAATATCTCGTCGATATCCACTTTTACATAAAGAATGTAAGTAACGTCCCAGTTTTTCTGGATTATTTATCAGTTTTTGACATTTTTTAACAACATTTCCATAAAATCGAGGATGAGAAATGCCCTTTGTAATTAGCTGTTTGCGAGTCACGTCATATCTAGATATCAAATGTTCATATCTTGTGTAAAACTTCTTAAAAGTATTTAATAATTTATGAAATCTGTAACCTTGTTGTAAAAGTTTGGACGTCAGAGTAAGGTTACGCTCATTAAAATCATCAAGGGTGGAACAAATGCGAGCGAATCGTACAAGTTGAGATATATACATCCCGTAGGATGGAGCTAGGGGAACGTCGCCGTCAAGAAAGGGGAAATTAGTAATTGTAAAATCAAAATCATCCCTTAGTTTTTATTTTACCGGAGTCAATGGTGATACTTAGATCCAGAAAAGGGCAGTATTTAGAATCATTATTTGCCTTATTTAGTTTCAGTTGTTGTGGGTAAATGGTGTCAACATAAGCTAAAAACTGGGGATTGTCAATAGTAAGGATATCGTCAATATACCTGCTATTATCATTGAAAATAGAAATAAGTTTATCAGTATTTGGTACAGTTCCATTTTGTATTTTTTTCATGAATTCCCGTTCGTAACAGAACAGAAAAAGATCTGCAATGAGAGGTGCACAATTAGTACCCATGGGGATTCCAATGACCTGATGATAAACAATGGTGCCGAAACGAACATAAATGTTGTCTAGCAAGAGATTCAGTGCCTTAATCATATCATCACATGTCCAGGAGCAATAATTGTTGTAAGAGATATTGGAGAAGAATCCTTGCTTTTTGTTGCAGCAACTAAACTGAAGACCCGAAAATTTAAAAGACAATTTAAAAAGTTCACCCAGTTTAGGTTTAATCAAATTATGCGGAAGGGTTGTATAAAGTGTAAAAAAATCATAACTGTCAATAGATGAAACTGGTCTATCTATAGATTGTAATTTATCTTAAACTTCAATAGAATTTTTTACACTCCAAAAGTAATTTACACCAGAGTTTTGATATGTTTTTTCACAATAGTTTTTGACTAACTCTTTTATACAAGTGAGTGCACTGATTAAATTGATGGACAAATTTATGGTAGAACAATTACCTGAAGCCGAAATGAAACGATGTTTATAGGGATTTTTGTGAAGTATAGGAATCCAGTACATAGTAGGTAGGGTGTTATCTTTAGGTGGAACTTTGAGTGTTTCTGTATCCTTGTAATGTTGTGTGCTGAGGGTTTTCTCGTCATAATTTGTACGTTCAAAAGTGCTAGACTTTGCCAATTCGTTTTTTGGACATCGATATAGTATTTTTTTCCGATGATGGCAACGTTGTTTGTAGCTTTGTCGACAGGTGCAAACACATATTTCTCAACAAGTTCTTTCAGTTTGGACTTAATTCTGTTAACAGACAGCTTAGGTGGTAACTCATTATAATTTTCTTTATAGAAATTAATTTTGTTGGTGACTTTACTAATGATTTTATCTTTAAACATATTAAGAGCATGTTTGTCTGCACTTTCTCGTTTGCACCATTTTATACAATAGTTGGTTACCGAGTCTTAAATAATGTCGAAACAAGCTTGCCGGTTTATTTTCGAAGGTTGGCGATATTTAGGCCCTTTTCTAAAGAATACTATACATGTATTTCTTTTCGTTATTAGAACATTTACGGTATCTTTTAGTTTACATAAGGGTACCTACTACACGCATGTGACACCCGTGCTCCTTTGGGTATATATACCTTATAGTTTTATATGTCTTCATCGAGTCTCGCTACAACGTTACGTTGATTAAGATGTCCGACAGAGATGACAGCGCAGATGATATTACACAAGGCTCTTCAAAAGATGTACCACGCAGACATGATTTATCAAATGTGGACCAAGTAAGCCTGTTAAATTCACCCATAGACACTGCACTGAAACGACAGAGTGATATTTTAATGCAGTACATCGATGCTCGTTTTTCTCAGCTACCTAAACCCACTGTTCAACCAGTAGACGATTTTGTCTTTAGTCGGGAAGGAAACAATTAACTCGGAACGTTCCAATAAACTTTCTGAAATTTTGGAGTGTATTCAGTCCAAGGATCTTGAAGCAGCAGAGCTCATTATCAAATCTGAACTAAGTGAGTTTACTCAGAGGAATAAAATTATTAAAATAGCTGATCGCCATGGATGGAATGTGGTCACGGAGTACTCTATTCCTCCTCTTGCTGATGATAACAAGGACGCCGTCAAGCTCAGGGCAGCCATTAATTAATTAATCTCAAGGTTTAAACGACCCAAAACAAAGCATCTAGGGATCACCGTAGGTCTTCAACACAGTGAGGAACCTCACACCATATAGCACGCTCTAAATGGCCCCCAAAAAGTAAAAAAAATAATAAATCGATGGAAACAAACCACATCCGATAACTCGAATATCAAGAAACTAAAAATTTATAAGAAGACAAGGACATGCCAATGACCAACATATTCCTGACTTTGGAATCAGATGTGGATTCTTAAAAATTCCAAATATCTCCTTGAACAGCTCTCCTCAAACAGTCTCGCATACTGCAATAGCATTCAAACTTTTGATTTTTCTACCCTTTATACAACTCTTCCCCATAATAAACTTAAAACAGTAATTTCCGATCTGATACATCAATGTTTCTGTACCAAAAACGGAGAACGCAGGTATTCCTATCTGGTAATAGGAAAAGATAAAACATATTTTGTAAAGAACCACACTGAGTCAAACAAGAAATACAGTGAAAATGACGTGATTAAAATGCTTGAATTTTTGATCGACAACATTTTTGTTGAATGTGGAGGCCGTGTTTTTCAACAGACAATAGGGATTCCTATGAGAACAAATTGTTCGCCACTTTTAGCTGACCTTTTCCTTTTTTCGTATGAAGCAAAGTTTTTACAAGGGCTGATACAACAGAAACAAACACAACTAGCCCAGACTTTTAATTTCAGCTTCAGATATATAGACGATGTACTTTCTCTTAATAACCCAAGCTTTAAAGAATATTTACATCGTATCTACCCCAATGAACTTGAAATTAAACGGACAACCGATACACCCGATTCTGCTTCATACCTTGACCTTTTGTTATACATTGACGAACATGGACGTCTGAAATCTAGATTATATGACAAACGTGATGATTTTGACTTTCCAATTGTGAACTTTCCCTTTCTCTGCAGCAATATACCTGCATCCCCAGCATATGGAGTATATATTTCATAATTAATTCGTTACTGTAGAGCGTGCAGTACATACAGTGACTTTGTGGAAAGAGCAAAAGCACTGTCACAAAAACTGCTGAGTCAGGGATATGTTCAGCCTTTGTTACTTTCGTCCCTTCAGAAATTCTATGGCCGTTACCACGACATCATAGGTAGATATGAAATGTCAGTGTCACAAATAAAAACTGACATTTTTAGCTAGATTCGCGTCTTCCCTGATTTGACATTACCGGTTTTGACTTTACCCTAAATTGACCAACTGACAGTGTGACGGGTGCTGTGCACAGAGCAGGACATGCTTACCCTTCCGGGGCACCTGATGTCACTCTTGTTTATTGAGAGTTCACACTGTAAGTGCTTTAGTTTTTTGTGTTGTATATGTAATGTTCGTGTGTTTTGTGGGCATTTGGTGTCTTTGGTCTTCCGTCTTTTGGTGTTCTTGCTTTTGCCTTGTGTCTGGACTTTGATTTGTGTAATCTTGTGCTTTGTTCCTTCGGTATTCTACTGCCGTTGTTTTGGACAGGCGCAAAAATTGCAGATGGGTTAAACTCGTTTTCTTGGATCCAAACCCTCCCCCTATGTGTGGTGAATAGCTAAAGAATAAATACACAAAACTCACCGTAAACATCAAACTAGAAAAAAGTTCAACTTATCAAGACGATTACCTTTACAATGAAGTACATAAAACAATAAGGTATACTCCTGACAAATGCTCGCAGTTACTGACAGCTAGCTAAGGACATAATTTCCACTGAATATGATATCAAGCCTTCTTACATATGAAACTTCAAGTGAAATACTTCTAAATAGATTTGATATAACAACATCATCAATTATGAAAGAAGAACATGATATTGTGCAATTCCAAATACTGCCAATATGAAAAATTTTGAATTTATGCGCTTTGTAAATGATATTTCCATACAAGTTTGGATGTGAAATGCCCTGTTGTATAAGAGCCCTGCATGTAGAAGCGTTTTTTACCTTTCTTTTTTGGACCAGGAATCAGAAATTCCTCCTCCCACAATTGCAGAATATACATTTTCTAACACTCCTGTAGAGTGTTTTTCTTCTCATTTGAATGACAAAAGACAAACTGTTCTCTTTTCAAAGACATTTTGAATTTACCAACAAATAAAATCGCATTTAACTTTAGGTTCAGTTTCAGGTATTGATTACTTATATAGATAACCTTCCATTGATAACCTTAATGATAAAACTGATATTTTTGCAGACGAGAGTACCATATTGGTGACTGTCAAAAACACTTTATATAAGTGAGACACTAAATGTAGTGCTTACATGTTTAGCAATGCTGTATTGGTTGATTTTTTCGATGAAAAAGTCTATGAGTATGTGTTCAAAACATAACTTTCATGCCTTATCTGATAAAACTTTTGATATATCTGTTAATTGATCATTGAAAATTGATATAAAAAGTCCTTGGTGTTTCCATTAACGCATTTTGTACATGAGCTGAGCACATAAATGACATTTCTGAAAATGTAGCTTCATCTTTAGCTTTATTCCGGGGTATAAAAGAAATATGAATATCAGAAAAAAGTTACCTTTTTGAAAATGTGTATGTTCTTTCCATTTGATTATTGTTGTTCAGTTTTGGATATTGTTTTTAAATATTCACTTTGAAAGGTTACTGAATTAAAAAAGAAATCGTTATTTCATGCATTTTCATTTGAATTTGATAGGTGAGCACAAATCACTTGGCATATCAATGTGAAGTTGCATTCCAATGAAACACATTTGATTACATGTTCACGTGGCGGATTAATTTGTAAAAATAGAATCCTAATGTACATGATGTACTTTCCTGTAAATAAATAGTGTTTTCTTGCATTTCGGTTAAAATGTAATTATAAGAATTAAATGCATGATTTTGAAGTTTCATAGGGATTATGAAAGTGTTGACCGGGCGCACATTTTCAACATGAAGCGCTACCGCGAATCATTAAAAATGTGCTTCGGTCAACACTTTCATACCCCAATAAAACTTTAAAATAATGCATTCAATTCTTAAATGTTGACAAGAATTTCTTTCATCCAGTGAACAATTAAATGAAAGCTGGAGTAAGAATTTAAGAAAAGAATACTTTATCGCAAGGTATTATTCAGGTATAAATCTATAAATAAATGATTCTCAGATTATTTATCAAATTATTCCATCTTATTGTTATTGCATATGACAATAAATAATACAAAATACAAGATTTTCATCATCAGACAATTTGCTTGTCCAAAAACAAGAAATGTACAAGAAGAGAATCCCCTTAAGTGGCCCGAATGCAAAAATGGAATATTCAGCCAAATGAAGTATATTTATCCAAATATTCTCACACAAGTTTTGGAATAGTCTTTTTAACAATTCTGTTCGATAATTCTGTTATTACCCCTATTTGATAAAACAATAGTTTAAAGGTGATACGGGGGTAGAATTTCCAATTATTATCATGAATTGTACCTTTTTGTTAGACCATACAAAAAATAAAATAAGATTTGAGGTTCACTTGCCATATAAGAATGAAATCTGTCATATAAAAATCAGCTATTTAAGAAGAAATATTAGGGAGAAATAGCGAATTTTAACAAAATTTTGATTTATTTGAGTTGCGTCAGATAGAATTTGTTAAAATATGGTAAAACACAATTTATATTTGGCTTTAATACTTGCCTTCAATTTGCAAGAAAAAAATTTGGGGGTCACCGAGCTTATTTTTGAATAAATGGCGAAAAACTTATTTTTTTCCTATTATTTCTTACAAATTATGTCCCATTACAGAACAGGGTTTACTGAAAAGGTACAATAATCTGCATTGTTACCCAATAAAAAGTCTTTATAAAATATTTCCCAGCCTTTGAAACGGGGAAGTTGTAAATTATTGTCAGGATTTCGGGAAAGGATTTCAAATTAAAATGAATCGTTCCGAGAATCCTAATAAAAACTGTCTAAATAAATTCAAAATTTCTAAATCAAATGCATGTTAATTTCGGTACGACTTTTCGACGAATTAATTTCTGATGATCGTACAAATAATGCCTTTCTATTTTGTTAGCATTGCACTGAAGAAATATATTTAAGAGGCTCACTCCTGATGTTGTTTATATCAAGAATTCATTGAAACCTATTTTCACTCACTAAGCATTGTAGATTAAATGAAATGGCAAAAAGAAATACAATGGTCCGTGTGCTTTTAACCGAATTACAAGACATCAAAATTTGACTGCAGATGGTGTTCTCTAGATTTTCCTTAATTTAACATTAGGACTATTTTCCCCTATCTTTTAAGCCATTGAAATGAAGAAAAACCAGAGAAGTTCCAAAATCTGACAAAAATTTAAAATGTGACGAGTTATCCACCTTAACTCTACCATGAGGAATAAATTTCCGAAATGGCCATACAGCTCATTAAAATCATTGCAGCTGGAGTTAACATATGTGTTATGGTCTCATGTTCATTTACTCCATATCCTTTCGTAAAATATTTAATACATGAGTTTGTCTTTTATTGCAGTGTGGAGCTGGTAAAACAATTCCCCGTGGTAGAGATGTATGCTCTTTATTTTTCTTAGATATGGTGTACTTGTACATGAGATAATATCTCATGTGTACACTTTGTTCAATTACTATTATCTAAATTTATGTAAATTCTAAAACCGTAGGATTAACTCCCACCATCGTAGTTTTGTCGTTAGCTATATTTGATATTTACTTATTATTCGGATTTCGTTTGGTTTTATGCATTTTAACATTTTTTGAAATTACGGATTTCCTTTGTTTTTGTTCTAGTGCTGCTGATGAGGAATAAATTTCCGAAATGGCCATACAGCTCATTAAAATCATTGCAGCTGGAGTTAACATATGTGTTATGGTGTCATGTTCATTTACTCCATATCCTTTCGTAAAATAAAAAATGAAATAGACATATTTCTACGTATATAAATGGAATATGCACTGAAATATCGATCTTCATGCATGGACTTGTCTTATCAATAACATAGATGTATACTCGCCCGTTTATACAAAATGAAAACAATATCATTTTTTAAACAGATAATTGATTGACGTACAGATTAACGCCTTTTATTCGATAGGTGAATGTCAATTAAATTGCATATGGTTGGCGTTCGATTGATTGACAGATAACACCCAAATCGTGCACATTGTTTGATTAGGCCGTTTTATGAAACGCGCAGGTGTTTCGAATTTTGCTGTAACATGAGTATGGAACAGAAAAGAGAAATGAAGACACACACACATGCAAGAATGAACAACACGGACCAAGAAAAACCATGGGTGAGATCGGGGCACCGGTAGATTAGTCATCTCCTGCTTCGTATAATAAAGACACCCGCCGTGTTCAACATGTCAAATCTGGTTGTAAAGTCAAAACCTGCAGAGGAAACAACAATTTATCTTTTGAAGGGAAATATCTGTTGTCATCTGGGAAACAGATATCCAAAAGCGGTTCACAAGATCGTGATGTGGACCGTAAAACTTCTGGAGTGATGACTTCCAATTTTCTGGAGTGATGACTTCCAATTATGGGTAACATACCCTTGTTTAAGTAGCTTTTTTTTAGCAACCGGGCTTTATCAAGAAATCATTGTATCGACCATAGGCCATAAGACCAAGTAGCGAATGAGCTTGGAAATAAAACCTCCATAGCCGGCTCTGTTGGAATGTTGTTACAACGAAAAGGGAATCTGACTATTGGAAACATCAAGTGATCTTGTTGGTCATACAGCTTATTTTGAAGTCTACATCTGTTGTCAATTTAAAGATGAACATCGGGGCAGTTTATTATGAGACCATTTTGACATAACTTTCGGGAAAGACATATCAATTATTCTTCGAAAAAAATGTGAATTCCAATTACTAACTTTGTATTTAGATCATTTTGATGATGCTTCACATTTAGATCATTTTGGTTGTTTGTTCTCTATCAGTTTTTAAACCTCTTTGAGTTTATGGTCTTCCAAACGTTTAGATTTTATCTGCACTGAAGAGACATAAGTTGTCGAAATGCGCATATGCAGAATTTAAATTCACGGTGACTTCGGTATTTAGTTATTTGTTTCGTTCTTTAATTTTTTCACTCAAACAGGGAATGACTAAATCGAAATTGAGTCCGTATGACACAAAACAAGTTGTCAGATTTACCAAAGAAACCCGTAAATCGGAGGCCTTGCATATGAAATATATGATATATGTACCACCAAAAAAAAATTAAAACCGTACAGGTTAAGAGAGTGTCATTTTTACATTTTGGTTACTTTACGTTGGAAATTACTTAGTTTGTCCAGTCCCTTACATAAGAGGGTAAAATGCAAGGTTAATTGCAAACAATGGACTTTTGATGTACTGATTAAAATATTGATTTTTTTACATTTTGAGATAGCTACCCTTTATGTATATATACTCAATACTCAAGACAAGATGCATTGATAGATATATACCAGAAGTTTCTAGGGATAGTGCCCTATCCCATCAAATTTAAGAATGATAAAATATATTGAATTCAAATTAGATACCTATCCTTTTCTCCACAAAACTGGGAAACTTGAGACAAATACTGTCCGAATGACACCAAACGAAACGCAACATCAGGCATGTTGATTAACAATTGTTTTTCTCCCTAAATGGTTCTGTTAAGTGTTCACAACAGCGGCACAGGACTTTGAATGCCATTGCTCAGGAAACAAAATATTATTATTATTAATTTCCTCTCAAAAGTAATTGAATAAAGAGCCTCTGGAAACGTTGAAATTACTTCATGAATAAGATATGTTGTTAGCAAAATAATCTATAAATCCCCAATATATAAAATTCATCTTTTGATTTCTTTCCAAGAAAGCCAAAGGTCACATATTTGACATTTGATATTTTGAAATTTCGTTATGCTATTCTTCAGGAAAAAAACAAATTCAGTTTATCAGAGTTTGTTTATAAAGAATTTCAAACGGCATATTTTTTAAATTTCGTTATAAGCATCGTTCAGTATAAGAGAAACCGTGTAGAATGATCATTTATGGAAGAGTCATCGTCTAAATTTTTTGTGTAAATGTCAGTGTGAAACACAATTTCTGTTTAATGATATAAAGTTACGTTAAGAAGTGTCAGGTGCCTTTTACCATTGAAATATTCGATAGTTTTTGCATAACGAATGAGAGGTAAAGGATTATATGAATCTAGCACCGGTGAAAAAGCAAGATCAAGAAATCTCAGATACCCAAGGGTAAGATTTCAGAGAAATTTTTGGCAATTAAAATACTGTTGCGGTTTAATTTCCCTTCGTCATAAGCCTGATATCGTTATAATTAGTTGTTTTAATTGTGTTGGGACCGGAAATTTTTCTTTACTTCGTTATAGACACCTGATTTTGTTATAAGCCTGTTCGTTATTAAGGAATTCGACGGTATGTTCTACAACGGGAAGCAGTCGACTATGACATTTCTCACATCGTTGCTTAGTGTTAAAAACCCAGGTTTTAATATTTGAAAGTTAATTTCATGAGATTTGCAAAAATTATTTACCTATATTTTTCTCTGTTGCCGTTTTTTCCATGTCTTTGGACTTTGATTTTTGTGGTCATCGCTTATTTTATTTCTTCGGTATTCTACTGCCTTTGTTTTTTAACCATATATATGTTATAATACAAATTGGAATCCAGTAGGATCCAGAATCCTCCTAGAATAAATAGGAATTCTAATTTCTACTGGTAAAAAAATAGAATTCTGATTTGAACTGGATTTAATTCAGTACAAATTTGAATTCCAATATCTACCAGAAGAAATAAGAATTACATTTTATACTGGATTTAATCCAGTACAAATTTGAATTCCAATTTCTGCCAGGGAAAATTGAGATATCCTGATTTATAATAGTAGGATTCTGATTCCTACTGAATTTCTAGTGTGATCTAGAATAATACTGAATATTTTGATCAGGAGGATTCTGGATATTACTGACATTCAAAGCTGAAAAAAAGTTTTTGATTTTGTTATCAGAAATCT
Source organism: Modiolus philippinarum (assembly GCA_002080025.1). Lineage (NCBI taxonomy): Eukaryota > Metazoa > Mollusca > Bivalvia > Mytilida > Modiolidae > Modiolus > Modiolus philippinarum. Next base: position 66,276 of record MJUU01045732.1, read on the forward strand.
GTATTTCACAGCAATTTAATTTATAAAAACTAAAAATAACAAATAACATAGTTCTAATAAAACCGTTTATTTGTTGTTACAACTGGTGAAACTCTTTGACATTTGGTAGAGTAGGGATTTTCCATTTAAGAAAACGGCATCACATAGTAATGCATTTGCCAAAGTACGTAATTGCAAACTGTGGCTGGGCGTGGCTGTTATTCCGCGTCTTCCAATGAAGGATTTTCTTTCAACATGATAAAGTGTACAATTTCAGGCAAAGTAACAGAATCTACTGCATTTAAACCAGAAAAACGAACACTTCTCAAATCAAAAAGATGAGTATCAGAAAATTAGTTTTTAAGTATGCCATTTTTAGAAAAAAATAAACATATTCCAATATTTGTTTTGTAAAATACTTCAATTGTTCTTCCATATTTAAAGTTAAATTATGAAAACTAGTGATCAAAAGTTTGAACTGTGCTCAAAGATTTAAGAGTTTGAAACAAAACACCTATATCTTTTATGGAATAAGACAATTACATGTAATCTTATACTTTTCGAATTGAATATTTTAATTAACTGATCACCAACACAGTGGAAGGGACATATTACAGATAATCGCTGACTTCTCTACCACCGTTTCTATTGATTTAAATTAGTAGGATCCAGAATCCTACCAGTATAATTTAGGATATCACAATTTCTGCTAGGAAAAATTGGAATCCAAATTTATACTGGATTAAATCCAGTTCAAATCAGAATTCTGATTTGTCCCAGTAGAAATAAGAATTCCAATTTGTACTAGGAGTATTCTGGATCCTACTGGATTCCAATTTGTACTGTGACATATATATTTTAATACCTCTTGATTAGATGAACTGCTCGATACATGTACATGCAAAAAGTCCCTAGGGTTGGTGCAACGCTTCATACTTTTCGGAATAATTATCCTGAATAAGATTGAGATCCCGACCCCTAAACCATATATATTCTTATAAACCATAAGATGAATGGAATAATGACTGCTGTAAGTCTACAAAGATTCTTATCTAGTCATATCTAAGCTTAATAAAATTTTGTTCAAAACTGAGGAGTATCTCCCTCTTACATAGCTCTGTCCTTTGCTGATTTTGGCTTTTTTATTTTGACCTCATTGGTTATTTGTTCTCTATCAGTCTTTACACATATTTGGTTATATCGATTTCCAATATTTTGATTTTTATTTGCACTGAAGAGACATAGGTTTTCGAGATGCGCATATGCAGAATCCAAATTTACAGCGGCTTTGGTATTCTGTTATATCGTATTATCCCTCCATCCAATATGTATACATGTAGAAATATATCCATGTTTTACCTTCCCTGAAAAGACATAAAATTCACAGTAACTTTGGTGTTTAGTCATTCGTCACTGCTATCAAGTTTAATCAGATGAAGTTTTCTGTTCCAAAAAGTATTTCATCTGTTTGCTTTTTTGATTTTATGTGCCTTAAAGTAACCATTTTATTGCTTATTTATATAATTTAACTCTGCCAGCTCTCAAATGTTTATATTAAAATTACTTGAACGTGAAATGAGACTTCAAATAGGGAACAAAACCAATATACAAAGACGGAAACGATTAAAATGTCACAGTTTCTGATCGACAATGTATTAGTCCAGATGAGAGGACTTGCTTTACAACAGAGTATTGGAATTCTAACGGGCTCAAGCTGTGCACATCTATTAGCAATTTTGTTTCATTCACCGAAGGGCTGCTTTAAAATAAAGAAAAAAAAATGTATGCTTCCATTATATAGATTATGTTTATCACTGAACACCATCACTTTGCTAAATTGTTTCATCTTATCTATCAAAAAGCTATCAAGGACTACAGACACTTTCACATCGGTCCCGTTTTTATCTTCTACTTGATATTGTAAACAAAGGTAAACTAAAAACTCGACAATATGACTAATGCGATGACTTCACTTGTCCAAAAGTATACAAATGCCCTTTTCTTTGTAGCAACATTCTAACCACACCAGCAAATTAAGTTTGCATCTCCCAACTCATTTGTTCACACATGGGAATGCAGTTGGAACTGTCCTGGTGACTACCTTTATAGAACTAGGATGCTAAGAAATAGGCTACTTTAACAAGGATATGCTACCCAAAAATTTGAAGTTATCACTACAGAGGATTACGATCGACATAACGATCTTTGGGAAAGCTATTGGATATCTACTTCTAGTTGACAACAGATCTTTCCCTTCACAGGTAAAGTTGTTTTTCTTTCTCTACTGAATTCGACTTTTCATCCGGAATATATATACTGAGATAATAGAATGCTATATATTTACCATCAGCTGTGATGAAATAACTCCATCCAGACTCGCTAACACTCGGAATCTGGTATATAAAGTCTTTAGAGTGTAAGACACATCGTTTGGTATAAGTATTGTAGAAGTATGTCAAACACTTGTCATTTTGTAGACAATAAGTAGTACACTGTATAAATGATAGACTTTGTAAAATATCAACTGCTCCTGTAAATTCTACCATTCCTTCGTATCCGACTTTTACTTGACATTTTACCATATCAATTCTGCTAGCCATTGTACTCATGATTCCAGAGATAACAAGAAATAGGAGCATGCTAATAAATGGACAATTCATTTTACTGTACTTCGACAATGGATAGAATTGAAAAACAAAACTCCCTCTTATGTCAACATTGTTAAATGGCTAAGTACAGCTGAACATATAATTATTAAATAGCTTGAATGTTGCATTTCAATACACTTTCAATTTGTCATGCCTTAGTTCAAAGTCAATGCACCATACATAATTTAAGTTTTATTATATTTTGGTGTTTTTGATGATAATTGTATTGGATAACAAAGTGCCGAAGTTACTGTAAATTTAATTTCTGCATATGCACATTTCGAAATTGAAATTAATTAAGATCAACCCGATAGCCACTATGGAGGATTTCCATCACAATGAAATAAAAGACGATATTCCACTTTCAAATTTTTGGGTAATTGTCGACATCTTACCCCAAATCTACTGGAAACTGGTACCTGACGTCAGTTGAGCGTAATCTAGGAATTCTCCTATTTATTTTCTTGACCTAAAATAAATTGGTTGGAAATGGCCCGCCTGCTATAAAATGTTGATTTATGACATGTTCGGCTTTTTTTCAATTATAAACACCTTTCATATGTTGAAAGAAGAATTTATTCCCTTTGCCCTCATGCATACAGCGGGACGCCATTTTTACCCCGTTTGACCTCTTTGACCCGTCATTCTAATACCCGGAACGTTCCGGAATTGGACTTTTGGAAGAACGTTTATTCTAATGTTTATCTTCAACTTACCAAGATACTGTGAAACAAAATAATAGTGTCGTTTTTATTAGTTTTTGGTATTGTAAATCGAACACTTTGCTGTAGTTTCAAGTTTAAACGACAACTTTCAAGGTTGAGTCTGAAAAAAAAACGAAAATTTTAGACATCAAAATTTTATATTCACTTATTAAAATCATTAAATCACGATTAGTTAATTCAAACCCCAAAGAGAAGTTTTAAGGAGATTGTAAATTTATGTCTACACCATGATTCCTACCCAAAAATTGGATTTTACGACACTTAAAGTTGTCCAGTCAAAATTTCTATAAGATAACAAAAACCTAATAAAGACATGATTTCATTAAAATTTTATATCAATAGTCTAAGAGTTTTTGGATGTTTAAAGCACTGTCACTGACTGACATTAAATTAACCTTAAGGGTGTTCGTTGATTTGAAAATAATAGGATTTCAAAAAAATTGTATTTTTTTGTTACGAAAGTGAAAATGAAATAATTTTAGCTAAAAATTGATAGGTTGCTGATGTCGTTTTTTAGATATGAGTGATTGAAAATTTGACGTGAAACAGAACTCCTCTGAAATTTTCATAGGTTTAACATGGGCAATGTTTATCCATAAACTAATGTGACAAAAAATATGTATTATTTTTTTTTTTCAGAATGCTACTAAAGATGTAAAAAATGAAATTATCAATCAAAATATTGGAGGTTTCTGGTAAAAAAAACATGCTTTTGAATTAATAAAACAAGATAAGTCCGAAAATTTGACAGAAATACCAAAACGTGACCGGCTAGCATTCTTAAGACACTTGAGGTTATGATGTGTTTTGGTCTTCAAAACGTTTGATCCGTGTCCGCACTGAATAAAAAAAATCGATTCCTTGATCAATTTCTTAAAACTGTCAAGGACCAACATTGCTTTGAATTTAAAATGGTAAAAATATTTTTCCAATTCATTTAAATTAAAAACAAATATTTTAAATTATTCAATGTTGTTTTTTTTATTTCAAATTTCGATAAATTTCCTTAAACTCTCAAAGACCAGTTGCAGTTCGGAATTCTACCTAGCAAACAATTATTTTTCAACGTTTTAACAAAAAAATAGACCCAGGGTCTTTGACAACATATAATAAATAAAGTTGAATAGACAAAAAGTGACATATCGAATGAAAAATATGAAATAAAAAATCCAGGGGAATATTGGAAAATTTTGAACAACGTCAATCGGATATTCCAATTCAGTCGTTGTTTGATTTTTTCAAAGAATAGGATTCGTCTGATAATAACGAAAACACTATAAATCTTCAGAAAACAATATAATTTATAATGTAGTTTGTTATTAATCCTTTTATCTGATTGGTTAATTCTATAATTTTCAAGGTATAGATTTCAAGGTTGAAATTCTTCAAATCCTTTACGACCGTATTAAATATTCCTTCGAGTTTGTTTACAAAACAAAACAAAACAGAGGCAAGTCATGACCCCGATTGTGAGCAGCTGCAAATTCTAGCTCCTTTATCAATGGCAGAGTTTGACCTGAGATCAATCATCTTAACTGAACTGGATGAAATGAGTGACGAGGAACTGGCATAAGCCTTGGATGGCATAGAAGAGACTGTGACCGTCCAACAACCTGTTTCCGATGCAGAGACTGAGAGTCGAGTAGACGATGCCAGCCCGTCTAACCCTATGACTTCTAGTGCTCCTTTTAGATTTTCTTCACTGAATGATGATGAAAAGGAGAATTTAATATTAGAGACGGATAGCACTGCCACAAAAAGATAAACTAAATATGAAGTGAACATCTTTAAACGTAGGTTTCAAATTAAAGCAGATCATCTGCACAGCTAAGTTCTTCCCATGACCCATTCTTTCTTTTCTCTGCAATGTTCTTTATTTCTCACCTTTTTTTCACACTCTCAATATACAAACTTGATGCTGATATTGGCTATTTGGAATCCAAAAATGTCCAGAATTAATAATTTAAAATAATAAATTAGATAATGAACATTTCCCAGACATTTTAAACCTCGACCATGTCCACTCCCGTCTGTCACTAAAATAAATAACTAAATACCGAAGTTACTGTGAATTTACTAAAGTGATGAAATGTTAAATAAAATATATTTGAATTACCTAGTGCATTCCCTATTGTGTTTAGCCTCCTGAATTCAAGCTGAGGGACTCTCGGGAGCTTGCAAATTTAACAATAAGGCACGGAACATTTGATTTTCAGGTAGGGAGGGGCTGGTATTGTAAAAAAAAAGTCTCTGGCACTGATTTTTGCCCATAAATATTCTATAAACAGCATCCGTGTTAATAAAAAAATCTGGTCATAGTCTTGTCCTATAGAAAAAAGCCCGGCTCCACCAAATTTCCTAGCAGTGTATATGGGGAAAAAATAATCAAGCCCGCAAAGTGGGGGAAAAAAATCCTGGCTCTGGTGAGGATGGTCCCTGCCTAACAGTATATTATTTGAATATCTAAGGGACCAATGTAAGGTCAAGTAGGAAAGTAAGATTTGATGGTAAAAAATTATCGTCCCTGAAACATACGAATAAAAACCAATACAGGTTGGCTACTAACTCCATTACTCAATCTTGAAAGGAGAGAAGATGACAATACATAATTTTAAAAAATGGGTCAAGTGGTGCTCGCTGCTACACTGCCGGCTAGCTCAATGAACCTAGTCTGCTAGCAAAACACTGTCGCGCTACGGAAGAAAAATACAACTCGAAACTTTGGTCAAGAACCATCATATATTTCACTTATTTTGAAAATCAAATTACTCGAGATCTGTTAGCTAAAATCACAATTTTCTACTTAGTGCGTTTTCTAACTGTTGTTGAATTTTAGTCAATGATAAAAATGGTAACCAATACTTAAAAAGAAAATGGTCAAAATATGCTTGTTTTTCCCAGGAATCAACATTTGCCAGTTTACCACCTATACCTTTGCAATACTGACTCGACTCGGGGAAATTACTTGTTGTCATCTTATCAACTGTGTAACAAAAGTCCATGCGTCTGTAATATTTGTATGGAGATTGACAGCTTTAATCAAAAGTATTTTTTATCATTTCTTAGCATTAGTTTTGTCTTTGTGAGTGATATTTGTACTACCGATTTGTTCTGGTGAATGTTTGAATACTGTAGAGATTTGCAAAAGCTTTTCAAAATTTTACCTTGATGTAGTTTGTGGGTTAGAGAAGTAACATGTGCCATGGATTTTCATTGATATTCATTGGTTTTGTGTAAGGGTTAGTAAATGACATTAAATGACATTAACCAAACCGCTACCAAACAGATCTTTCAAAACAAAATATGCCTCACTGATAGTGTGATGGATGTTGTTATCGGGACAGGACATGTCTACCCATCTGGAGCAGCTGCTGTCACTCCGGTTTTTATGGGAATTCACACTATGAGTGCTTTAGATCTTAATGTCGTCTTTTTATTTCCGTGCTTTGTGAATGTCTCGTGTCCTTGTTTTGTCCTTGTTTTTCTCTGTTGCAGTTTTTGCCTTGTCTTAGTAATCATCAATTTTCTTGTACCTTCGATATTCTACCGCTGTTGACTCGAAGAAAAGGTGAGAAGTTTTGTATAACCTAACTTTTTGCATATCTTACCAATATTACAGCTGTAATTTTTAAAGAGCTATTGAGTAAAGAGAGTTACTATTTACCGTCTTTTGTTGTGTAGAATTTCCACCAAGTCACGCTTACGCTCGGTGTCTGGTAGATGAAGTCATTCGAGTGCAGAACGCATTGTTTGCTTTCGATATGATCATAATGATTGCAAATGCTTGGTCACATTTTTAGTATAACTACAACCGTTGTTTATCAAGCAATTTTTCCAACAATAAATGTTTCCTAGCATTGTCTGTATTATGCTTTTTTCCAAAAACGATGATGTCATCGGATATATTTAATCAATTCATTGAACGTTTCCTTCGAGTTTTGAATATATATACATTTTAATAGCTGTGCACCATTCGTTTCCTCAAAAAGTTCTTCTATGTTTGGTAACGGAAATCTCGTGTTTGCCATTCTCATATCTACGAAAGATATAATGTCACAATTTTGCTTACATATAACTACCAATGATTATACCCAAGGAGTCGGTCTTCGACCTTTTAAATTGCATCTTGTTGTAAGAGTTCATCGAGTTTAGCTTGTACTTTCCTTCTGACCTTAAATGAACTGTAACGTCGGGTTGTGCTATGGGTCTAATATCCTTGTCAATTTAAAACTTTAATTTGATATCTTTGTTTATCCAAACTTTTAAAGCGATCAGAATATCAATTTAATTTTGTGTCAATTTTTTCATAAGCACCTACTTTGTTAACCTGAATCTTAGGAATGACGAGCTTTGTAACACATGGTTGTTCGATAATTGGTGTACATTTTCCATCAATAATGTGAAAGTTGATTTTGTTGTCGGTGCCATTTATTTCTACATTGAGATCAACACTGCTAATCAGCTTTAGAGGTTTTGACGAAGAGTAAGGATATATTTTCGTGTTTGTCTTTTTGAGAACTACTTTCGGGGATTTGATTCGGCTGAAAATTTTCTTTGTCTAAGAAATGTACTAATGCTCCGGAATCAATCAATACATTTATGTGTAACCCTTCGATGAGAACATTGAAGTAAGCAGAAGAATGAGAACCACTGCCTGCCGCTAGAATCCGACTTATCTTTTTATATACCATTGATCGTATATATTTTAAATTCACTTTTGTTCTGCACATTTTGGCGAAATGACCAACCTTTAGACCAACATTGCATGTAACCTTTTCGACATTCGGTTCCTGCATGTCCTTTTGTTCCGCAACGGTAGCAAGTCTTCGCGGCATATCCCGTAGGTTTGGTTTCCGGAAACTCATTACGTTGATGAAACTGTTTTGGTTTTCGCCGAGTTCCGAGCTTTTGAATTGTTTCAGTGGCTGGTTGTTTCTTGAATTACATTTTTGTTACATGCATTTCGGATAGTTCATGTGCTCTTGCAATAGATTGTATCTTTTTTTGATAGATTTTTCTCTCTGAACAATTATTTTCTTTAGGCACTCGATTTACACTTTTCTTTTACTTGTTCCCTAATCATACATCAGCTGAGTTGTCTAGAAATTCACAGGAAACTGATATTTTCCTTAGACTTATATAACAAAAGTATCAATTGTCTCAGTCTCTCATGTTTCATTTTACGGAATACATGTCTTTCGTAAGCACTATTTTTCTATGGCGTGAAATATGTTGTCAATGCTTCAACAACCTCTCTGTTTGTTGCACCAACGTCACTTTGATTTTCGAATTTGTCCTGCTCTTCTTCTCCTGCAAGATGTATTGACATTGCTCTTTTCTGCTTATCCTTCGTAATATCTGATATTTTAACTTACAGATAATATTCAAAACTTTTGATGTAACTTTCCCATGATCTCGAAATGTTTGTATTTTCCCCTAAAACTTTCAATGGTAGGGGTGCTTGTTCACTATTTTTTTAGCCATGACGAAATATTATTTGATGACCCGGGTAATAAATTAAATGTCTTTTTGATGGAATTTAATCCTAGAAGAAAAGTTCATCCTGTAATGTCTCCTTCTTGTACTTACTATCTTATTTTCATTTTTGGAAAAGTAACTGGGAAAAGAAAAAGGAAGTTAATTCACACTCTCACACGTGCACTTTCATATATTACAACATCGACGTTTTGTCATCCAAATATTATATTAGCCAAGGCTAGATTTGATGCGACAGAAGTGTCATTCTCTTTTGCAAACGTTCTACCAGCTGTCAAGTTCGAGTGGTCTTGGATGAAACAAATAAAAAGTATAGTATTGCTTAGTAAATTAAATTTCTGAATACGCATGCAAAGTATATTTACATTAACGCATAGGCAAATTTGCTTATAAGTTAGTTTTGTTTCATTTATGTATTCTGTCGCCATGAGATGGAGCTTAAGTGTAAAATCACAATGAAAGCATTTTTACTGTCACTAGGAAGTTTATCAAGTATCCTTCATAATGGCTCGTTGCTGTCAAATTGACGTTGAAACGTTGTGCAATTAAAATTATAATTGTTCTTTTAGTACAACTATCAATAAAAAAGAACAAAAAGGCAGGAATGTAGACAATGTAAATAACTTTTAAGTGTATATAGCATAATGAGTTTAGCTTCTATATAGAAAGAACATCACAAAACGTTGGTTTCAAACTAAAAGCTTATTTATCAATGTACATGTATGTTTATTGACATACCATTATGAAATTGAATGTTAAAGTTTCAAAATATCTTGCTATTTTAAAGTCCTTATCTATTTTAATAATCATTATTTATAACCAGTTATGATTTGGTTCTATCATATCATCTCTCCTAAAAGCGCAGAAAAATGAATACTCACTCATGTTTAAAATATAGTCCTGTTTTCCTTCTTTTTGGACTAATGGGTAGTGTAGGTGAAATAATTAATATTGTAAAATGTGAAGTTAAAGTTGGATATGAAGGAATGGTAGAATTTACAGCAGCAGTTGATATTTTACGAAGTCTTTCATTTTTGCAGTGCTCTACTTATTGCCTACAAAATGACAAGTGTATGACATACTTCTACAATTTTAATACCGGACAATGTGTCTTACACTCTAAAGATTTTATATATCAAACACCGAGTGTTAGTGGATCTGGATGGAAATTCTTCATTACAAACGACGGTAAATATTGTATGTTACTAAGCAAAAATTTCTATGCCAGCATTTTTGTCATTTATGCTCCTTAATTGGATATTGTATTGGCGTGTTTTTTCCATCTACAAGAAAACAGAAACAAGATTCTTTCAAGAGACTCTATCATTCAAAGAAATCATGTCCAGTAATAGGAACATGTATTATATTACGCTCCACTACACATGGCTATCTTGTAATAATTATCGCCACAGTTTTATGGCACACCGAATTAAAATATGTTCAAATGATTATAACTATCTTCAAATAACTGAAGATCAGTTTGATTCACGCAAAGATTAGTGTTATCCATTTATACTTATCTTTTACTCCATTAGAATGAAGGCTGAAAAACAAAAATACAAAACGAAATACTGAAGTGACTAGAATTAGTTTCTGCATATACTGTAAACCGGGAAATTTTTGCGGCAGTTTTATTTTCGCTATGTTCGCTTTTGGAATGGAAGCGCGAAAATAAAACGGTGCGAATATACTTGTCCGTTATTGAAGTCAATGGTCAACAATTTGGCAGCGCGAATTCAAAACTGTGCGAACTAAACTCCTGTCAATTCTCCGCGAAGTAAAGACGGCGCAAAAATGTCCCGGTTTACAGTAGCCATTTCGATTTCGACAACTTATGTCGCTTCAGTGCAGATTAAATCAAAACATTGGAAGACTATAGACGTAAACTTTGTATACTATGACATCGAACAATTGACAAAAGGATCAAAATGAAAAGCCAAACTAGCCCAACTAAACTAAGGATACAGCGATGCAAGAGGGAAATACTCTTAGTTTTAAACAATTTTTTTTTTTTTTTTTTTGATATTGTGATACGTTTGATTAAAGGCGTCTATCTGCAAATGATATAAATATATCCTTAATTAAATACATTAGAAATAACAAAATATGGCAATTTCGACAACTTGTGTCTCTTTAGTGCAGATCGAATCAAATTAATTGGAACACCATTAACCAAAAATTTGTAAAATCTGATAGAGTACAAATAACCAAAACATCTAAATGGAAAGCCAAAAACAGCTAAGAACAGTGCTTTGCAAGAGAGAGACACTCCTAAGTTTTATCTCGGGATAGCCGGTGCCAAGTCCGGCTATCCCGAGTTTCTATCGTTGTCCATGTTTGTCTTTTGTCATTTTATTGTTTTTCTCGTGCGGTTCCCTGGTGGATTGTGGCATGTGATTGTGGTTTACGGCCATTGTAGATGATTCCTGTTATCTTTCTTATATTAATTTAAGCAAAATTTTCTAAAATTAAGATATTGCAAGTTTCCAAATAAAATCGATGTTTGGGTCAGCACCGAATTACTGACTTCTTGGCTGGCGAATTGCCTCGTTGACTAACCGTCCGACTGCAAAGGCATCGACCCAGTGGTAATTATTAACAAAATACCGAAGTAATTGTAAATTTAGTTCCTTTATAGGCCATCTCGACAAGTTGTTTTCTTTAGTGCAGATCAAATCAAAATAGTTAGAAGACCATTAACCAAACATTTGTAGAATCTGGTAGAGCACAATTAACCAAAAAGATCTAAATCGAAAGCCAAGAACAGCTAAAGACAGAGCTATGCAAAACTGAAATACTCATTATTTTGAGGAAAGTTTTCAAAAATTTAGATATTACAAGTTTCAAGATCAAATCTGTGTTCGGGTCAGCACTGAAGTATTAACTACTGGTAGAAAATATAGAAAATAACTACATTTACCTATTTTAAAGATTTAACCAATTTTAAATCTTTTGCAGATTGCGTCAAACCTATCTTTAAATGAATTGAAGATAACTTCTTTTTATCTAAGTATATCTGAAGTTCATTTGGAGATGCTAGTACCATTGATACAAACCTTTAATTCATTTCAACATTTAAAGAAAGTTAAAAATGCAACAACCTCATAATTCGTTTGAAGAAATGTTAAATTCAATTGAGGATAGGTTATATATTTGATAGAAATACAAATACAGAATATATACTTATCGTTGTCCGACATTTAGCAAAGAATTCCACTGAAACTGGGCCGTCTTGAACTAACGATGACGTATGAACAAATTCTCATTCTTGGAGGCCTCAAGGTGACTTCAAGATGAAGACCAACCATAAAAGTATTGTTCCTTTGCTTGGTTCTACCGTGTTTTGTAGAGACTTTGTCTCATGTACATTTACTCCGTATCTCTCATTATTTATTTAGGGCTTACAAACAATATAAATCGAAAGGGACTAAAGGAACGTCAAAGGCAAGGCCTGTATAAAGATGATACTCCTTAGATTCAAGCATTTTCAAAGCTTTAGATATTGAAATTTCAAATTTATCGACCTTCAGGCGAATATTCAATCACAACTTGGCTGATAATAAATCTCGGAACAAAAATTATAAATCATTGGCCATCAACAGAGGAATATATATTTCTAAATTCTTTGGAAATCGAAATAAAAAAAAACTTGCTTAGTATATGAATGATGTTTCTTATTTCAATTATTAGTTTTTTGTCGATGATTTTTTTCCAGAAAACCAATGTTTAAAATCCGAAAAACAGGATGCAAAGAGACAAAATATGTGCTAGATTTTATAGCAATACTATCCCATACCCATCATTTTGCTATAAAATTGTAGCATATTTAATATAATCTTAGTGCAAACAAAAGTCACCGAGATTTTAAGACAGGTGGCTTGTGAGTACAGTCTATCAAAGATAAATTTTACTCCCAGTTTCACGTGGAACAACACTTTTTGAATACTATTTTAAATCAAACTGTAGGAAATCGGGGTTTTTTTTTTTGTTTTTTATTTTTTTGTTGTTTTTTTTTTGTAATGTTAATGACTGTTTAATCTTTTATTTCTATTTAACAACATATATTAACAAAATTAATCATTTCAAAACAACTAGACAACACCCATTGTTTATCTCTTCTATTTATTATTCAAGCAGATGATGTGGTGATTACTTTCGTTTCCAAAAGTTAGTGCTCTAGTTTATTATGGACAAATACCTTATCGTCTTTTGATTTTGTCATATACATAACCATTTCCAAATAAAGATGAATATAATAAAATTGCAAAAGGAATTGAATGGTCGGTGGTAAAAATAATTCATCAGGTTTGATATACTCGTATTTAAATGATAACTTTTTTATGAAAAATTGTAAGTGAGAATAGCGCATTTGTCAAAAGAATTTTTAAAGATCTGCACACTGCAAATTTTAAAACATTTTCTTTCCTATAATTGTAAGTTCAAAAAGTTAGACAATCAAAAATTCACAAAGCTCTAAAGCAGTTCAAATTTGAATTTTTCACAGAACTACAGGACTTTAATAATGTACGTTTGTATATTGTTTTCATGGAAAACAAAAAACCGAGAGCACACACAGCAACAATATACCACTTTAATCATAGAAGTCTGAAGATACAAAGACGAGAACAAATTATCAAAATTTAGACAGTGATGGATCGATCGTAAATTGTGAGTTGATAATAAGTGTTTGACTTAAAGATGAAGAACAACAATGAAAGTGTTGTTCTATTCCTTTGTTTTGCTATGTGTTTGTAGAGATTTTGTCTCATGTACATTAACTCCATATCCCCATTGCTTATGGTAAGATGAGCTGCAAAGATTTTCGAATGTTAAAAGTGATGATTTTTTTTTCTTTTTTATTTTTTTATTATTATTATTATTTTTTTTTTGAAAATCAGAAAATCTAGCAGGATGTAGAGCTAGATTCGAATCCTTAGCTCTACCCTCTACGACTAAAACTGTCCATCCACAACTCCACACGACGATACGAATATAAATGACAGATAATAGTGCTACATGCAGCTGTATACATGTGTATATATAGATTACAGTATGTGTATCAAGAACAACAATAAAAGCGTTGTTCCATTTCTTTGTTTTACCATGTATTTGTGGGGACTTGGTCTTATGTGCATTTACTCCACATCTCTTCTTTGCTTATTGTAAGGTGGAATGGGAATGTATAAATGAATATTTCTGAATCACAACAGTTGTAACAGTGGATTCATTCCGGCAGTGTATTCCTTCCTTGGATAAAATGCACTAGGGTAGAATATCCACAACATCTAATCGACCAATCACAATGGAGTACTGATCGTGACGGAATAAACATCAAGGTAGAAATACAATAGATTGTTTATATACCTGGAAATTCTGCACGCTGGAAAGAAGTACGCTTACACATTATTTACCCTGTCAATAGCATTAAAAGATGTTAATCATCCCTGTGTTCATTCGGAAAAGCATTTCTACCTTTGCAGCTCAATTTACCATGCCTGAAAGGGAAGCATATTTCTTGAAGGCACCACATGAAGAAAAATGTGATTTTTTTCGAAGGTAAACAAATATCTATATATCTCTCATGTATGGTAAACTAATATTTTAGATACTTCTCTGTTTAATTGTTAAAAATCATTGGCGGATCGATTATAAACCCCTTTCCTTAAAAAAAAGAAAAATCCATAAGACATCAGGCACAAATACATCGACAAAGAAATATCGAAGCAAGAAAGAGGAAAGGGGGATTCTAAAATCATAAATCGAAAATAACGGCAATTCACAGACAGTATGACAAAAACGAAACAGATAAACAAAAATTAACAAGAACACCACAAAACTAAATATTTATGAAAGGATATGGAGTAAATGAACATGAGACCATAACACATATGTTAACTCCAACTGTAATAATAAAGCACTAGCAGTGTGAATTTGACAGAATATTGCAAAACCACGTCTACAATATATTCTCCTTTTTAGCTCACAACATCCGAAAGCCAGTGTGAAATTTACATCAGTCGTTCATTCGTCTGCAGTCAGTCCGTCCGACTGTTAGCTTTTCATGTTTTCATCGACTCTATGAAACTACTGTACAAATTCAACAAATTTTCACAGTAATGGTGTATGGCAGATCTGTCACAAAGAATGTTCATTTCATTCTGATAGTACAAAAAAACATGAATGCCAGTGCATGCATGAAAGGTCCTTTAAAAACGGGTATGAATGCCCTTGCCTCGTTTTATCTATCGTTAACGTCAAATGGGTCAAAATGTTACTGTTTATCGTCATAAATTAGCGTAACACGTGTACAGCATAATGAAAATTTACTGTTTTTATGCAACTTGGGTATTTTTTGTATTTTGAACCATTGGGTCGATGCTACTGCTGGTGGACCAGAGGTCCCCGAGAGTATTCACCAGCCCGATAGTCTTGTCCGACATGAAAATTTTACGTTGCGTTTTATAGAAATTACTGTTTTTATCAAAATTCTAACCATTCATATAATACTGAGGCTTCATTCCGTGTATGGCACTCGGTAGATGCCCTTGTTACAGGTTTTGGCCTCCTATTGCGATATTTTTGGTAATGAGTACTTCTTTTTGGACTACTTTGGATTAAGGCTTTCCATATTAATTGATTCTAATGCTGCTGATGAGAGGTTCTTCCTTGAAGCACCGTTATCGTTTTCATCAAATATATACAAGGAAGCTGTTTTGGAGGCCTTTCACAGAATTGCTCATTTCGTTCGGACCCGAAAAAAAAAGGCTACCACCGCTGAATATAGTTTAGCTAAGCATTAAACCTTATGGGAAAAAATCATCATTTTCTTAATTGCTCTGCAATTATTGAAGCAAATTGGACTAATCTGTATTTGAGTGATTGTGAACAAAGATTGGTCATTTTGGTCGGATTCATTTGACTAAAATTTTTGCGAGTGGAATAACGCAGAACTACAATAACTGTCTAAGTATGGAAAATTCGGACGTAAGATGATGCTACGGATAGCATGAAGAGTTACTGCTAAAGATGCATTTAATTTGTCTAAAATTGTGCCGAGAGTCCACTTTTCAAGAACTGTTGCAAATTGTTGAAAAAAAGTTCGGATTTGAGACTAGTAATGTACTTTCTCAAAACTAAATGCAATATGTTTGAAGCAAATTCAACCAAATTTTACGGGAATGCTATATGGGAGTTTCTTAAAAAAACATCTCTCAGTTCTGACCAAACAAAAACATTGCCATCAGATCAGCGTCAACAAAGCTCATAATCGAGTCTTTGGGAAAAGCATATTTTCGACCTCCTATCTTAAATCAGTTAAGCCAATACAAGAGACCTTTACAGAAATAATATGATGGAGAATCCTTTGCAAGAACACCTCGATTGACCTCGATGACAACATAAAGAAATTGATGACTTGTAATGAAGTTTGTATGCAGGGGAAAAGCTCGGGGTGGTAACTTGGTATTTTTTCCAGTAGGACTGTGCGGAATTGATCTTGGAAAAATGCTCCGTAATTATATACTTACATACATTCCCTTCTTTTTTCTATTAAAACGTATCCAAAATTCATATAATAAAACTGAATTTAGGACCCGAATATATTTACATGCTATTGCTCTTAACATGCAAATTTTAAAACATCAAAGAAACAAATCATGAAATACATGAAATTTTGTACATTTTAAGAAAATTATAACAGGAATTATGTTGTTTCATAAATTGTTGCCTTTTTTTCTTTGCTTATTTGCTTTTTTGATACCAAATTTTATATCAATTATTTTTTTGTATATGCAAAATTACGTACAATTGTATCCCGAAGGCAATATGCATCTTTATAGATAATCAATGAAGGAATATGGAATACATGCACATGAGACAAAGTCTCTACAAAAACATGGTAAAAACGTGGTAAAAACAAGCAATGAAACAACGCTTCTATTGAGAGAACAACGAATCACAGAAATAACAGCAACAACAGCACTTTTCTCAGGGTTATTTCGAAACCTTTTCTTCAACACTTATTCATTGTCGTCTCGTTAGTGCATGTGTATTTATTGGAACATCTCAGTCACTGTCATTTACCGCGGGACTTTTAAAAACTACAGAATTTCGAAGAGGGGATATGATATTTTAGTTTTGAGTGCTGTAATTGTAGTGTTTTTTTTTGTGTTTTTGGAGTTCTTGCTTTTGCCTTTTCTCTGGATTTTTATAATCTTGTGATTTGTTCCTTCGTTATTCTTCAGACATTGTTTCGGACACGTGTTTAGATAGAAACAAGATGTTTTCTTCAAAGTCACGTGTTGCGGAATTGGCTAATGAAAGCTGGTTATTTATTGAGTTAAGATATAAATATGTTGGAATAATATCAGTTATAAATATAGAGCTGCATGCTACACTATTATCTGTCACTTATATCATTATCGTTTTAACCATTCCTTCTCTCTGTGTAATATTTACCCTATCTTGTGTATCTACGAGTTACCCCACAATAAATACCGATTTGGCAGCACCTTTTTAGAGGTGTCCTTTGTCGTGAGACGAACTATAGACTGATTGTAATGTTGTTGTGTACGTATGTGTTCGAATCCATCTCACCCTGGTGCATTTTCCGATGTCAAAAGCTTTAAAAAGATGTTTATCATTACTGTTGTCATTCGGAAATATACATTACTATCTTTGCAGCTCACCTTTGCATACATATATTATCATTTATAGAAAGAGAGGTGCATGCTTCCCTAATATCTGTCACATTAATTCTCAGGCTCGCTGTTTAAGTCGCATAAATGACACGCTTTAATATACTTGCAATAAGTGTTATATTTCTTTTCTATTTTCTTGTTGTAGTGTCCGGAAGATGTCCATCTCCATATGTATATTATAGATATCTTGACTTTTGCTACACAGTTGATGATATTGCACATGTCAATTTTCCGGATTCCAAACAACAATGTACAAACATCGGCGGTAAACTGGCCGCTGTTGATTCTGAGAAAAAGGAAGAATATTTTGCCCATTTTCTTTGTGAGTTTTCTTTACAAATCATTTCAACAAAAATTTTAAATAACCAATATGACGTAAACGCAAATTTGAAGATAGCATAAAAAAGATAACAGGAAATACATACAATGGCCACAAAATACAGTCACATGACACAGTGCACCAAGGAACTTCACAAGAAAAAAAACACAATAAAAAACAAAATAGAAACGTAACCAACGATAGGAACTCGGGACAGCTGGACTTGGTACCAGCAATAGCAAAAGCCAGTGGTAGAGTTAAAACGGTTAATAGGTACCCAAACCTCCCCTTCCTCTGTCCCGTTTCCCTATAGTAAAATACACATACGAATAGAACCCAAAAAATGGTAAACTACTAACTCCAGGAACACAATCTTGAAAATGAAAAGGGGACGAAACGGAATTTTGAAAGATGGGTCAAGGTGTATTCGCTGCTAAACTGCCGGCTAGCTCAAGTGTTATTATGGTAAAACACTGTCGCACTATATGAATAGTTTGTTTCCGATATTTTTCCTACATTTATGAAGCTTAAAGGACAAAATTCCATTTCTATTTCCGTTGTACTAGAAATCATATGGTCAAAAGATTGTATCCAAGATAATATTTGAAAAAAATAATTCCAATTTTCCTTATTTTGCCAACGATTGGACTACGTTTTTGTCGATCAAATATTTTTGTTTGTGCTATAACTTAGCACCTACATGCAATAAACAGTTGATGATTGGTTAGTGGTTACATCTTTAGCAGTAGTCAACATCCAAATCAGAATTACATTAACTGACCTATATTTTCCGCATCAATGAATCAACAATATTTAAACAAAATTGGGATTAATAAATTTAATTTTGATGTAGATTTTAGTCTAAAAATGCACAATAAGCTTTCGGATTTTTATTCTGGTTCCAACTTTGGTAAATCTCCTGAAATTGTCCAAGACTAACAATTTATATGTTCGCATACAGTCAAATATTTTAGCAATTTTTCATAAGAGACAAAAATCTGAAAACTAAGAATTCATGGTAAATTTCCTAAAACTCTCAAAGACGATACACCGGCAAACAAATGCTTAAAATCCCCAAAAGTTTGCTTGTTTTTACATCAGCAAACGATACCAAAGCAAAAAATGGGAAAAGGAAAATTAAAATAAAATACGGAAATACGGAAATACATATCCAACACGAACATAGACAGCATGACAAAGACAAAATAAATAAACAAAAATGAACAAGAACGTAACAAAACTAAAGCACTAGTCGTGAGAACCCCTTTCAAAATTTTAGGTATCATCACATGCTCCGGAAGTGCGGAATGGGCTGCTCCACACATGGCTCGCGTCAAGCAGCCAGCTAAAATATAATTTTGAAAATGTCAGTTTGGTGGATTAATAGATAAATATAAAAATTCATTTCAAAAGCATAACACCAAAAATAGTTACTTTCCCAGAAGTCATATTGTCTCCCCTGTCATCTCCAAGAAAAAGCATATTAAATATCAATTCATATTTTCGAGTTCAATAAATGAAATATAAATTACATAAGTGTTCTTATTATTGGACAAGCTTAACAGTGTTAGCTGATCAAAATTTTCTTATTTTTCATTCTAGTTGGAAAACCACATGATTATGTATGCATAGCTGGAGACGTACAACAGAACGGAAGTATCATTTTGGACAACGGAAACCAGCTGCAGTATTCAAACTGGTACCCGGGGGAACCAAATAGATCAAATCAGGAATGTATAGTGATTAGCTGGAATGAGATGTGGTACGACTGCAATTGTATTTTTGTATCGACTGCATCATGTGTTTTTGTATGTGAATACCAATGATTCTCACCATGTTTTTTGAAACAATAAAATGATTCTATATAAATACTATTTTTACCTCTTTTCTTGTCAACTGCACTAAAAGGTTTATACGGATACTACGAAATTTCCATTAAAATGTTTCAAGCTACCCAAAGTTCATATATTACATGACTTTATTACCGTTTTTAAAAATTTAAGCCGATCCTGGGCGGACAAGACTTATATTTGAATTTTTAAACCCTAAATCTACATTATGTTTCACGACAGCCCTTTGAAATCTATTCAAATCGATTATGAAGCATCAATTCACCTCGAATTATATGTTATGTACCAAACTTACCAATATTAAGGGATATGGGCGAATTAGGGACGAAAACGGACCGATCTTTAAATTTATGTGCCAATAGCTTTATACCAGTACTCCACAACACTTAAACGCATATACTAAACCCTTTAGATGCATTGGCGTACCCCATTTTCATGTATGTGTGTCTTCATTTTTCTTTTTTGTCCCGTACTCAAGTGGTGTCCTTGTTTCTAAGTGTGTCTGATTTTGCCATTGTCCATGGATTGTTCGTTCTTTTGACTGACGGTTCGGTTCTCACTTACTTTCATATATCACATGTCGATGCCTCTACTGGTGGACTATTAGTCTCCGAGGGTATTCACCAGCCCAGTAGTCAGTGCTTCGGTGCTGACCCGAAAGCCGATTCTATTTTAACCTTGTAATATCTAAATTTTTGTAAAGGAGGAGGTATTGTAAGGCCACATTTTTGGCCCCTCATTTTCGTAAATACAAAGTATTGTAAATTAATCCTTTTTCACTCTTAAGATGTTCATAAGACATTAGTCTTTCTGATATCAGTAATCATAGTTTTGAATTCTGTCTCATATTTTCATACTAGGCTATCAAACGTAGTGTTTTTCAGGAAAATCCTTTAAATCCTTAAAAATTGCCTCATTTTGAAGTCTTCTCATTAATATTTAGATATGAGCAACAGCCTTACCCAAAAAGATTTTTTACTATTAGTCATATTTTTAAAAGATATTGATGTGGTTAAAATATCTTTTTGGGTAAAGCTGTTGCTCACATTTGATTTTAATGAAAACTTCATACAAGATGGCTGTATTTGGTTAATTTTCCAAAATATGGCATTTGTATGACGTCACTGTGATGTCATGACTGACTTTTTTGTATAAAAGTGTCTAGATAATATTACTATAATCATTTGGCAAATAAATTAGTGCATTTTTGGAGAGGTTGAATGGTTTAATATTTTTGCAATTTTAGGGGCCAATTTCCTATTGCTTATCATACCTCCTTCTTTTTTCGTTGAAAACTAAAGGGTATCTCCCTAACACAAAGCTCTGTCCTTAGTTGATATTGCCTTGACATTTGAATTATATTGGTTATTTGTTCTCTATCAGTTTTTAACATCTTTGAGTTTATGGTCTTCAAAACGTTTAGAATTTATCTGCACTGAAGCGACATGAGTTGTCGAAATGCGCATATGCAGAAAATAAATTCACAGTAACTTCGGTATTTAGTTATTAATGTGTAACGAATAAATATTAGGGTAAGTGCCGACTTATCGTCGATATGTCCCAATCTCAGAATTTATGTGGCCAAAATCTCCATAAAGTTACTCCATATTGCTTAAGTACCTACACTTATCGTTTTAGATGAATAAAGATAACAAACATTCACAAACCATATGTCTACAGGACCAGTACGAAGACTTAAGGTAATTTTTGGCCGACTTAGGCGCATCTTAAAATTTTAAAGGCCGACGTGTTTCAAACGGTAAATTATACATGTTATAGAGCTCTAAAATCCTTGTCAATCACTGCAGAACCATATATTATATACACATTTTACCAATATTGGCAAGATCACTAAATCGTTTAGGGCCAATATCTTCCTTACGGTTAGAGCTAGCGCTTTGAAATCTGTGCCAATCGATTAAGAAGCATCCATCAAATTCACGAAAATAACGCTCAAAAATCATCATTTATTCAAAGTAGAATAAAGGACAATTCACCTGTCCCGTTTTCCTTAGTAACGCTCCATGACGTCATATAACATTGCTTCCTAAGATCTAGTAACTTATGTAACCATCTGTAGAGCATCGGGTGCCTTGTATCAATGTTATTTGTATTGTCAAAGACTTCAAACGCAAACAGAAGCAACAAATGAAAGAGATCGTGTTGCACATCTGCAAGCAATATTATTTCGGCAAAGTCTTGTCCTTTGTTGCATAGCCTGGATCTTTACGCTGCCGCCTATCGAGCCAAGAACAGAGGAATGAGCAACAAAATGATTGTTCTAATTATGCCATGAAACGAGTGGGACATATTCACCAAGGAGAGTACATTCAGTTAATTGTAAACTACTATAAATCAACTTTGAAACTCGTGAACTCTCTTGTAACCGACAAAAATGTGTGGTGGTGGTCGAGGGTTGTTTCACACTGCCACCAGGTCAATTGAACGAGTCTTCAACCGCAAAAGTGTAGAGGAGTTATGCCATAAGCACCGCGACTAATACAGTTAAGAGATAAGAGAGCTTCTAAGGCAGTTGACCATGTCGTGCACAAAGTGACGCGCTGTTGCAAGACCCCAACGAAAACGAAAACAAAATTCATTGCAGCAAGCTCAGGAGATGTCATCGACAGGATTCACGAAATTGTAAACGCTATAAATAGATGACCAGGAGTATCAATACAAACCCCAATCAGGCGCCCAACTCAACAATTATCAACAATGCAGGTACCGAAATCTGCATCAACAGCATGACCTATAATGAGTTTCTTCACCCAGCAGAGACCTTCCTCTCGGTCGTAGGCTGTCTCCAGAAACTGATTGAAGCTCCTCTATCGTAGCATTAGTTACAGAATCTCCGGACAATAAAAAGAGATCTATACCGAACAAGGTGTTGCACCTACCAAATTAAAAATGATTACGTACTCTGATATCGAAATGTATGAGCAATATTTACAACTAACGTCTTCTACTAAAGTGCAAGTCCCTGAGAGTTTCAGCATAAAAGTCGAAGTTATGGAAAAGTTACAATATCTGAAGTTTAAAGATTCAATAACATTCTTAGGGTAATCAAACCTGGGATAAGGGAGAAATCTCTTTAAATCAGTAAGGCGTTTGAAACAGTCAGTATTGAAGCTTTTTTAGCATTGATCTGAAAAGAATGAAAACCAACTAAAAGCTTATAATATATTGATAAAAATGATTGAAACAAGTGATTTTAAAGAGTCATTGCCCTTAACCTAGGCCTGCTTTCTTAAGACAAAATTGTATCATAATTGTGAGGGAAAGATCTATTGTCATCTACGAAACACATATCCCATAGCGATCCACAAGGTCGTGATGTCGACCATGAAACTTCTGTAGTGAGGACTTAAAGTTTTTTTAGAATATACCCTTGCTTAAGTAGTCTATTTGTAAGCAACCGAGCTCTATCAAGGAAGTCACTGTATCGACCACAAGCCCTTGAATAGCAAATGAGTTGTGAGATGTAAACTTCATATGCTGCTGCATTTGGAATGTTGCTACAAAGATGTGGAAGTATCTGTAATATCCTTAATTTTGAGATCTTTTGGATAGATAAGATGAAGAAAAACTCCAAAGCGAGGGTTGTTTAGTAATAAAATATCATCTATACAACAGAAGCTGCAATTAAAAGACTGAGCCAGTTTTTTGTCTTTATTTTGAAGAAGTCCTTCATTGAATTCAGCCTCATAAGATTGGAGAAACTGATCGGCTAAAAGAGGTGCACAGTTTGTGCCTATTGGAATTCAAGTGGTCTGTTGAAAAACAAGTCCTCCAAAATGGACAAATATATTAAAAACTTAAAAAAAAACTTTAACACACAAATATCCTGAGTTCGTTGTTTTGATCTGGATTGCTGCTAGGCTTGTCCCATAGAAAAGCACGTCTGAAGCCACTTTGTTTGCAGCTTTGCAAGACTATCAATCCAGAGAAAATGCAATAATATGTGCTAACGGTTTTTTTAATAGAAATCTGTAAATATGAAATTATTGAAATTACTCTATTATGTATGTTAATTTTATACAATACTTATGTATATATGTTGCATATTTTTTTCAGTTATAGTAAATATATGTGTTTAAAGCTTATACTTTTGACATGCTCATATAATTATGTCTTGTTGTTCTCCATTGTGTTTGTTACTGTATTGACTTTGCTATGTATATACGAGTTTTAATTTTCCTGGAGTTGTAATGTGTTCTCTTGAATTGCTAGTATTGTATGGCTTATCATATTATTTTTTTTTACTTTCTTGCACAATCAGAAAGTATATAAACTTTAATCTATATGTTTACCTTTGTAAATTAATACCTTATTTTTATTGATTGTTCTTTCTTTTTTTTTTTATTTATTCACTTTTCATTTTGTTATTTACAATTATTACTATATTTTTTTTTCAATTTATTATTATTATTGTATTTTCTATTTTTATTATATATCATTTGTATTTCATATTCGCAAACTGTGCACATCTCATTTCTAATTGCAGATATTTTTTGTTCTGTTTCGAACAGGACTGCATGAAGAAACTTCAAAATGGAACTGGTCAATACAGTAAAATTTCAATGATATCAGCAGGTATATTGACGATATCCTTACTATTGAAAATCCCCAGTTTTTAGATTATTTACCCATAAGACCTGAAAGTAAATAAACTTAACAGCGATTCGAAAAAATTCCATATTCTGGATCTAACTATCATCATTGATTCAGGTAAAATAGATAACTAAAAATTTATGATAACAATGATTATTTGATTTCATTATAACTAATTTCCCATTTCTTGACGGCGGCGTTCCCTTAGCTCCATTCTTCGGGGTTTACATTTCGCAATAGGTTTGGATTCGCACGCGTTTGTTCTACTCGATTTCAGTTAGCTTTGGGATCAAATGACCTACAGATTTTACAGGTTTTCTAGATTCTCACTGATTAGTCCGATGTCTGCTGAAATATACGATGATTTTCGGGAAGTTTTGAGTTTGATTCCCTTCTTTAGTGCGGAAGTGTTTTATCAGAAGCTAAACTCCTTGAGCTAGCTGGCAGATTTACGGCAAGCAGCCCTTGGCCCATCTTTCAAAATTAAGCTTGGTCTATTCTCTCCCAAGGAGTTAGTTTTCTGCCTTTATTGGGTTTTATTCAGCAGAACGGGGTACAGAAAGGGGAGGATTGGGTACCCATAAACCTGTTTACCCCAACCGCTGCCTTTTGCAAATGCCTATACAAAGTTCAGCTGTCCAGAGTTCATTTCGTTGCTTAGATGTTTTTTGTGTGTGTGTTCCCTGGCAGATTGTTGAATGTAATTTTAATTTTCAGCCATTGTAGATGTTCCCTGTTATCCCTTTTTATTTCATTTATGTATTAAATAATCTATATCATGTAGTCATTATGTAAAGATAATTTTATATGCATTAATTTTGTATTGAGAGATTACCTACTTTACAAAACGTTAAATTCCATCTGCTTGTTATCTTACAAGCCAAACATGCTTTATGGAAATAAAACTGTTTTTTTAGAAATTTATTCCATCTCATCTTTAAAATGCCGACAAACGTTGGAAAAGACAGAAATGGAGGTTGTTTCCGCTGTTCTCCTGTTCTTATCCAATAATTTGCCAGGCTAAAAAATGTGATATAAAAAATGTGATATAAGTGTCTTATCCTTCGCTTATATCTTGTACCATCGGACATCGACGAGAGCTTTTGGACAAAATGGATAAAAAGACATAGGTGCTTCGTAAATTGTGTCTGAATAATTATAGAAATTGCATTAACATTTACGCATATGTATTTGTTCATTTATGTAACGGAGCTAAGGTGTTAAATTACAATGAAATAAATTGGAAATTTGTGGAATATACCATTCTAATAGTTTGATGGCTAAATGTTTAAATCGATGTTTAACGTTACCTTATTTAAAGAAGTATTGTTTTTTTTTCAGTAAAATTATCAATAAAAAACCAAAATGCAGGAATATACCCAATATGAAGAACTTTTAATTGTGTATAACAAAGTGAGGTTCCTTAGATATATAGAACTTCACAGAATAATTGGTTTCAATCTAAAAGCTTATTTATCAGTATACACGTATGTTTATTGACATATCATAATAAAATAATTTGGCATTTCCTGTATTTTAAAATTGTTCAAATTAGATGATACTTTGATGTCCTGCGATGTTTAACAATTATTATCTATAAGCCGGTATGTTTTTTTATTATTATTTCATCCCAGGAAAGGAAAATGAATGATCACTCATGTTTCAAAAACATCCCTTTATTTGTTCTCTTTGGATTAATGGGTAGTGTAGCTGCCAGAATTAATATTTTAAAATGTGAAGTAAAAGTTGGATTTGAAGGAGTAGTAGAATTTACAGGAGCAGTTGATATTTTACAAAACCAATCATTTATACAGTGTTCTACTCACTGTCTACAAAATGACAAATGTTTGACATACTTCTACAATATTTATA
This sequence comes from Modiolus philippinarum, assembly GCA_002080025.1. Classification (NCBI taxonomy): domain Eukaryota; kingdom Metazoa; phylum Mollusca; class Bivalvia; order Mytilida; family Modiolidae; genus Modiolus; species Modiolus philippinarum. Next base: position 92,478 of record MJUU01045732.1, read on the forward strand.
CAAAACAATGTGTGATACATTCTAAAGATTTTATATATCAAACACCGAGTGTTCATGACCTTGGATGGAAATACTACATCGCAAACGACAGTAAATATTATATTAAATCTACTTATAGTGCTTGTTGTTGTTTTTGTACACACGTTCTAAGCCCTCAACAACAAGGCATAGGTTCATATGTTTATTCAAGTTCCTTGCAGATGGCCATCTTGGAAACTTACATTAGGGTGGAGCAGCCCTTTTTCGGGATGACGGGATTAGACAACGGTAGTAGAATACCGAAGGAACAAGGGAAGCGAAGACCACAAAAATCGAAACCCAAAGACATGGCAAAAGCGGAAACAGAGAAAAACAAAGACAAAACAAGGACGTTAGACAGCTACAATGCACGGAAATAAAAAGACGACATTTAAAACTAAGGCACTCAAAGTGTGAACTCTCATGAAAACCGGGAGTGACATCAGTTGCTCCGGAAAGGGTAAGCATGTCCTGCCCCGCTAGTGACACCCGTCACACTATCAGTGAAGAATATAGTGTCCTGAAAGGTCTGTTTGGTAGCGGATTGGTTTGTGTCGTTTTCTAACCCTTAGACGAAAAAACAATTTTGACATCAGATGCTCCGGATGGGTAAATATGTCCTGCTCCGATTAGATGTTTTTAAAACAACGGCAAACGAATACAGAAGCAAGATCGAGGAAAGGAAATTCTAAAATCATGGATACAAAATCACGACCATTCATATCCTACACGAATTGAGACAGTATGACAAAGAGAAAACAGATTAAGAAAAATAAACAAGAACGTCACATAACTAAAGTACTAGCATGGTGAACCCCTTCAATAACTGAGGTATTATCAGGTGCTCCGGAAGGGTAAGCATGATCTGCTCCACGCGTGGCACCTGTAACACTGCCGGTGAAAAGTCCGGTTTTGTTACAATCGGTGTTAGTCAAACCGGTAATAAACTCTGGATTTACCCAAAGATATATATTCTCATTTGCGAAATAGAACTATTGTAATGGTCTGTCAAAAAATGGTGACGACCGTAAAACTTCTGTAGTGATAATTGTAACAGTAACTGAACATACCCTTGATGCAAAAGTTTTTGAGACAGTAACTTCGCTTTGTTGACAAAATCGATGTATAAACTACAGGCACGGCAATACCGAATGAGTTGTGAAATGTACTAGCCATATGCCGGAGATGTGGGAATATTACTGCTCAAAAACGGGAAGTTCACTATTGGAAAGTCGAAATCATCACGCTTGTCGTAAAGTTTTGTTTTCAGACGCCCAGAGTTGTCAATGTAGAGGTATAGGCCCAGATATGATTCTGATGATTGTGTATCAGTGGTCTTGGTCTCTTTAATTTCGAATTCATTTGGGTATATAAGATGAAGTTTATCCTTAAATTAAGGATTATTCAATGAAAGAGCGACATTTATATAATGGAAACTGAAATTGAAGGACTTATTGTCTTTTTTTAACTAACCCTTGTACGAACCTGGCTTCATATGAATAAAGAAACAAATCTGCTATAAGTGGCGCACAATAAGTCCCCATAGGTATCCATATTTTCTGCTGGAAAACTTATCCTCCAATTTCTACAAATATGTTATCATTCACGAATTCAAGCATTGCGATGACATCCTTCTCTGTATACTTTTTGTGTGAATCAGTGTGATGTTTACAAAATAGGACCACTCTTTACCTATCACTTAATTTGAATATCTTCTTTCATTCTTTTTAGTACAGAAAGACTAGACATAAGTGTATTAAATCCCAGAGTACTGACTTTAGCTTATTGTGTGGAAGCGTAGTATAGAAAGTAGAAAATCAAATGTTAATTTTAAGCTTGGGATTTCGCGATATTATGATTTAAGCCCGGGAATCGGTATTTCATCAATCTTTAAGTTTCCGTAAATTTGAAAGTTTAATTTTAAAATTTCTTTGTTTTTCGGGATTTAGAAAAAAGTCGGGATTCCGGGATGAGAATAGGAATATAAGAGAAATATTTTCTTCCGGATGCTCGTCATATTATTTTTTAAACTGTTTTGAACTATGTTCCGAGCCTGCGAACAAAACATGACCAAACCTAATGTACAATAACGTAGCATAGCTTTTACAATGTTTCGTTCAACAGGATACAGGGGCTATAGGTGAGATCTTTGAATAGATTTCCCAATAGAGTCTAAGCTAGGCTACGTATCACCAACCTAGCAGTCCAGTACTTCGGTGCTAGCCCGAACACCGATTTGGAAACTTGTAATATCTAAATTGGAAATTTTTTTAGCTGACTGGGCTTTAAATTTAGGTCGCTTTTATTATGTTATCTCTGAGCTTTTATATATGTTTCGATTTCTGGATTTCATTTTTTTATATTTTCTTTGCACTGAAGAAACATAATTTGTCGAAATTTGTCAAGGAACTTGAAACTGGTACTAGCAAAAGCTAGCAGTAGGGTTAAATCCCCGGGGGTTAAACCAGTGAATAAATATTTCATTTCTCTTCTCTTTCTAATGCTCTGATTATAATTAAGGGGTTCGATCTTTTAGATGACAAAATTGTTCGTTTTTGGCAGCATTGTTTATCAACAAGTCATTGGTATTCTAATAGGTACAAATTGTGCACTTCTCATTGCAAATGACGAACGTGACTTCCTGAAAAAACTTCAAAATAGAAGCGTACGAAACAGTGATACACTTATTTTTCTGTTTTGAATGATAACACCGGGTCTATAGGTATACTATTAACAATCCCTAGTTTTTAGAGAATGTAGAGAGGTTTTAAAAACCACAAGAATTGAAACTAAATTAAAGCGAACAATGATTTCAAATAATGCCCTTTTCTGGATCTAACTATCATCATTGACTATAGTAAAGTAAAAAATAAAATTACCTATAGACCCGCTGTTATCATTTTGATTCCATTATTACTATTTCCCTTTCCTTGAAGGCGATGTTTCCTCACTCCATCCTTCAGGGTGTATATATCTCCACTGGTACCAAAAGCACGCGTTTGTTCTACTCTTGACGATTTTAATGAATGTAACCTTGCCATCAAAGTCAACATTTTACAACGGAGTTATAGATTTCATTCATTGCTGAATACATTTAAAAAGTTTTTTATATGATATGAACTTTTAATATCGAAATATGCCGTTACTAACAATACAGACAGCTTATTACCAAGGGCATTTCTAATCCTCTTTTCACGATAATGTTGTTAAAAAATCCCGGAAACTCCTACATTCTTGACGTAATGCGGGATATCGACAGAATCCATTAAATTAGCTTTGAATCCAATGACCTGAAAATTTTACACACATACTGACCTCTCACTGATACTGCGAATGTCTACTGAAATATATAATGATTTTATTAAATTTTTCAGGAAGATTTACTTTGATTTTCTCCCGTAGTCTGACAGTGTTTTACCAGCTGAGTAGGCCTTTTGAGCTAACTGGACGATAAGCGGCGAACACCCCTTGACCCATCTTTCAAATTTACGTCTGATTCTTTCCCTTTCAAGATTTTGGTCATAGAGTTGTAGTCTACCTGTTTTGGGTTTTATTCGTATGTTTATCATACCATAGGGAAATGGGACAGAGAAAGGGGGCTTGGGTACCCATAAACCGGTTTAACCCTACCATTTGCCTTTGTTGGTGCTAGTACCAAGTCCGACTGTCCCAAGTTCCTACCGATGTTTAAGTTTGTGACATATTTCTGTTTTCTCTGTGTAGTTCCCTTCCAGATTGTGGTATTTAATTTTCAGCCATTGTAGAGGTTTCCTGTTATCCTATTTATTTAACTGAATACTTTTCAGCATATTGTCTGCTTAAAATTGGGTGAAGTACGAAAATGTCAAAGAAATATCAGTAAAGAAGACCTTTGAATACATTTTCGGCATTCAAATGAAGATTGAGAACAACAGTTGGTTTTGAAAGACGTCCAAGTTTTTTTTTGTTTTTTTGTTTTTTTTTTTGTTTTTTGTTTTTGTTTTTGTTTTTTTTTTTTTTTTTTTTTTTTTTTTTTTTTCAAAGTGGACCATTGTCTCAACGTTTGAATCCAAAAGGCAGATAGTTTAAGATAAGAGCTTTCAATGTATTTCTTGTAGAGTCCGTTGTTAACAATTTTTGTCTTAATACGAAAATAAAGAGTACTTTATTAATGAATACCCTTAATCTTTAATAATGAACAAGTTTGGTCTAGAGTAGTTTACTGTTTTCAAAAGAAGATGTTTTTCATCATAAGCTTACGATGGACGAACGAACGGACAACGAACGCCAGGTGACAGCAAAAGCTTACCCTCAGTATGGCCTTTTGAGCTGAAGACCAATTAGAATAAAATACTAATTTTTTCACATTTTGCAGATGAACTGTTCAATGGGCATATAAGTTGAAAATTGAAAAATCATTAAAAAAATGTGTCCTTTTGGTCTTGATTTCAATCAATCTATTCTTTGTCTTAACTAAAATATTTTTATAAGTGTATACGTTCATAAAATAAGCTATTCCATGCCTGTTTGAAATGCAGTATGCATGTTAATTTTCACCTAAATAAATATATAGCCCGTTCAATAAAGTGTTGTTATTTTTTTCCTGTCATAGAACTCTCCCATCAATTAGAGGTATATACTATTTATGCTTCCGGTTATCACTCGTACGGTTTGCTAACAATAAACAATTTAAACCCTGAATACATTTTTATTATAACAAAATTAGTGCAATGTCACAGTAAAAAATGTCCTATTATTATAACTATGAAGAGTGTTATGAACTGTGCTCAGGATAAACAACACTTTCCGTGTTGGGTTGATAACCGGAACTGTTTTATTGTACTTAAATAACGAAACCGAAGAGCGGACCAAATGATTTTTTTGAAAAGGCCTATATTAGAAATATTCTAATAAATGATTTCTTGCAACACAATATACTGACAGTCTCTTTAGTGTAAAGACAATTTCGGGGCAGATTCTTGTACTGCCTTGTTGCTTTCCTTTGAAAAACAAATAACAAAATACAGAAGTTACTGTAAAGGACAAGGTGCGATAAGGGGTTGATTTTGCCAAAGATTCCATTGAATTTCTATGTTGCACCTAAAGATTATATTTCATGTTCGTTTCAAAGTTGAGATCCCATTAACAGAAAAAATACAAAAGTTAAAAAAAAATGACGTCACAATATGTACAGTTCTGACGTCATGAAAAGGCTACTTTTGAGAATTTTCATAGAAATATACCAAATTTGGCAGGTTTTCGTACAGTTTTCCTCACCGGAAATATCGAGCAAATTCAAGAACCAATTAGATAATTTACCAACTTATTTGTGCAAATGAATTGAACCTCTCATATAAATATTTTTGTGGTTCTTGCATGTGCTCTATATTTCCTATATAGAAAAAGAAGTCAAAATTGGTCAAATTTGTCATTTTTCGACAAAATCTTCGATTTGTCCCTTCTTCTATGCTCAAAAACTCAGTAATCATACACAAATATTTGAGAACTGTTACTGTTTATTGAAAAGACATACTCACAGAATATTTCAATGAGAAATTCTTTGAATTCAACCAGATTTATTTTTCAGGCCAAATAAGGCTCTTATCGCCCATACTCCTTTAGTTTCTGCATATGTGCATTTCGACAACTCATGTCTCTTCAGTGCAGATCAAATCAAATAATTTGGAAATCCATAAACCAAAATATGTGTAAAAGCTGATAGAGAACAAATTACCAATATGATCTAAAAAAGGAAAGTCAAAATCATCTAAGATTTTATAGCTATGCATGAGGGTAACAACCCTCAGGTATAAACAAATTTCTTTAAATTTAGATATCGCAAGTCTGATATGAAATCTTGTTGCTTTCCTTTTGAAGTGACCGGCTTTGAAGTTATTGTACTCTACACAGGTGAACAGGTATACAAACTGTTGTATTTTCATTGCATCGTATTAACGGGTTTTTGCAAAACGGATCTAAATCGTTTTTTTTTTTATCTTGAATCTACATTGAGGACGACCAGTTGTATTCTATCCCTTTTATATTTATTGTAGAAACCTAATGTATGAGTTTGTTTGTCCTTGACATTATTTATGTCAAGAAAGGATAACCAAGACTCGAGAGCTGGCACAATATTCTATAGATAAAAAACTTCAAGTCTATTTCTTAAGTTTCACCTACCACGTGATCAATGAATCTTCCTATATATAGCACAGGAAGTGGCGAGTACGGTTTCATTAGATATGTACATCTGTATCTAACAAGATCTAAAAAATGAGAAGTTTGAATATTTTTACTATGGAAAGCAAAGTATTTCAAGCAACAAATGAAACAGTATAATATTAACTTACATTGGGCAAAATCCCTAAGAATACATGGTAATGTTAAGTACTAGTAAATAGGAAAACACTAAATGGTATAACCTTTCAATTTTCGCCCGTAGAAATATATATAAGCCATTTTTTTCTAAATTCAAAACGATCTATTGAGCGTAGTGTTAAAGAAATGACAAAGTCGGGGTAGATCCGTCCACTACCAAGTTGTGTCTCCTGACATGACTCGTTAAAACATGGATGAGTGTAAAACAACGGCAGTAGAATACCGAAGGAACAAAGCACAAGATTACACAAATCAAAGTCCTGAGACAAGGCAAAAGCAGGAACACAAAAAGACGGAAGACCAAAGACACCACATGCCCACAAAACACACGAACATTACATATACAACACAAAAAACTAAAGTACACCACATGCCCACAAAACACACGAACATTACATATACAACACAAAAAACTAAAGTAAAACAAAGTCTGCAAATAAAGCTGAAATTTCGAAACATGTTGAGAAAACAAATTTCAAAGCATTGACGACTTTTAACTCATAACATACCTTTTATAGAACAGCAGTTACACTTTAATTTACGTTTTAGAGCAAACTGTTCGTAAATCACACTGGTTGAAAGGTTATACATTTTTTGACAGTTTTCACAGTTGTTGTAAATCATTCCTTGCTAAGATATAGCTTCAAAAGCTATACAAATATAAATCAATTTAAAAATTATGTTGCACAATTAATACACTTATTCATATTGTACGGGCGTAGAACAAAAATCTAGTACACAGGCAACATAAATTAAATTGCTGATGGGTCACTTGATAAGAAGCCTCTGGTGGAAATTTTAAAAATGGAGACTGATTTTTAAGATTTTTTTCACGTCGCATACATGATAGCTTTTATATGCTTGTAACTAGTGCTTAAAAGTACAAAAAAACTATGTTGCATAATCGACAGTAAAATCTTGTTAGTATGTACACGTGTTTTAATGAGTAACCTCTCTGATCAAATGAAATGGAAAGCCAATAATCTAAGAATAACAAACAATGCATTTCTTTTCTTGTTCTTGTTGTAGTGTCCGGACGATGTCCTTCTCCATATGTGTATTATAGACACCTTGACTTTTGCTACACAATCGATGATATAGTACAGGTCAATTTCCCGGATTCCAAACAACGATGTCTAAACATAGGTGGTATACTTGCCGCTGTTGATTCTGAGCCAAAAGATGAATATTTTGCTCATTTTCTAAGTAAGTTTTTGTGTGTAAGGTTTTTTAGCTATCCTTGCCTAAAAGTCAGTATGAGAGTTTTCTTTCACTCGCAATCACTTGGGGTATGTAGGGTTTTCGTCCGTCGTCAGTAGTGAAAAATATTACCTTAAAACCATAGAGCTTATTTTTGGCAACCCTGGCCTGAACAATAACTAGTGCATTAAGTTTTCAATTTAAGTCCGAGGAGTTGCATGCCTAATTAACATGGTTACCGTCACTAAAAAAGATACTTTCTTTTTGCAAATATCACAAATGTGTTCCAGATATAAAATATATGTTCAGCATAGCAAACTCTACCAATCATGCGATCTCATGTCCCTTTCTGGTTATTGTTCTTTTTGTAAAATTTTCAAAACGCTAATTCTTATTTCCTTTCATTTTTTTTATTTAAAATTACAATAAATAGGAAGAAGATTGCAATTTACACAGAAAGGATATGGAGTAAATACACACGAGACAAAGTCTTTACAAATACACGACAAATCTAAGCAATGGAACAAGGCTTTTATTCAATGCTTTTATTTTTTACCAACCCAATGTGAGCGTAGCGAACAATGGTTAGTACTTGTAAACACTTTTCGTCCTGAGGCGGAAGTGGGAAGAGCTAAAGCTGTATACGAGTTTTCGAACTGAAATCGCAAGTCGCGCCGAAGGCGCGACCACACCAGAAAAGATATTAAATGATGAAATAAATAGTATAACAATTTATCAGTATGCTTCGTGCTAAAGCAAGACCGTATAACTAAACAGACAACTCGTCTGTATTTTGTATTTTCGAACATGAGATCACACGAGGCAACGCGTGATCACACGAGACAGGCAGTTTCGTATGTGTTAATAATGATTATGGAAGTCAAAATGTCTTGCCGAAGGCATGAATAATATGAACAAATTTATACAACTGTCGTGCGACCACTACCAACCTTAAGAAAGAATAAATAACAAAGAAAGTGTGGTTCCCCATGACAACGCGTTCGTCATTTGGAAAACATCGGGTTGCCGTAGCAACGCATTTCCCTAAGTATCTATGATAAGGATAAAACTGTCGTGCTGAAGGCACGAACGTTGTGATTAATAGCAAACAATGAATAGGGTCGATGTGCCAAAGCCAAAAGGCACCCCCGGCCTCAAGTATCATGACACGAATGAAAACGGGGAGCACGGATGTCATGACAACGTAAATAAAGATGGTAGTAAATTGTTGACAAATGTTCATGCAATCATTTATCAAAAATATGCCCATGTAACAACTCCAGTGAGCTCTTTGACGATGAAAATGCTATGAATAATATATGTCTTACATTGATGTTAGATATTCATTTCCCTTGCCTTATGTAGACCAAGGCTATTTGATAGCCTACTGGTGTGAATATTTGACTGAAAACTTTCCAAATGAATTGGCATTACGCTTTAAACATAATAATGCTCAAATTAATTTGAAAATCGTCAATCTTCAAATCAAAACAACTAAGCGTCTGCTACGCCATGTACGCCGGAAATATATATACAACTAGCGTTACCACTTCAAGGGCCGACAACTACAGAAGTGCTATTGAGATTGCAATGCATTCAGAGATCGGATAAACTGGTGAAATCTACATTTTGGGATCGTGAATTATAAAATAATCAGACTAGGTGTAAATTTGAATATTTTACTATGAATTGGAGAGTATATTTAGGGAGCACACCTGTCAATAAAATAATTTTGATACGATGACCAATGGACCAATGATGTGAAAACAGGGGGGGGGGGTGGCTCAAATATAAGTATTTCCCAACTGTTTTATATTTTTATTGAAGAACTTTAAGTTTCACATGTCTCAAGTTAACCCCCTCTCGCAGCTCTGCTGCAATTTTCTCCTTGTTCTTCATCTTGAAGTCACCATGAGGCCTTCAACAATGATCTATGCTCATACCTCATAGTAAGTTCAAGACGACTCTTAACACCGGTTTGAGCGGAATTGTATCCGTTTGTAATGGATGAGGGATTGTCAACAAACGTAAAAATAATATGGCAAAGTTTTTTTTCAACTGCTGTCACCCGTTGCCCGACAAAAAAACTCTTAAAAGACAATGACAACATCTTAACAACCACATGGCATCATCGAGTCAATTGCAAGAAAACAGTGAGATATTGGAACGATAAACAGAATGGTCAAGAGAACATATCATTTTATCTCCGATGTCGAAGTTGTTCAAGGAATCCCTATAGGGATCTTTGCCTTCATTTCAGCAAACTTTTTAATGAAGCTTAATGATTTATGAAATATTAGAAACCTATTTGAGATTGAGATTAAGTTGGGAGATGAAAATATGTAAACTTTTTTGTCTTTTTTTTAAATCATCAGATTTAAGATTTAAATTTTTTCTTGTGTTTCTAAAACGATTTGAGACAATGATTTAGTTTAAGTTGCAAAGATGTTCCAATAAAACCAAGTGAGCAATACTAATTATGCTCGTCAGATATTTTGTTTTTTCCAGTCTTTTAACTTTCAGATCGTAAGAAAAATGAACTCTGCAAACTGTCTTTTTAGTTTTTAACAAACAATGAAGGGATATGGAGTAAATGCATATGAGACAAAGTCGCTATACAAAGCAATAGAATAAGGCTTTAACTTGAGGCCTTCAAAAATTAGCTTTGTTCATGCCTCGAAGTAAGTAAAAGACGGCCCCAGCACCGGTTTAGGTAGAATTAATTGCTAATTGTCGAGTAACGCTACACCCATGCTGTTCGTTATCCATGAATGCGGGATTGTCAGCAACCATTAAAAAAATTACTAGCAAAGTGCTCTTACAATCCTTATCATCAAGTCTTGGGTAAATGAAAATATGGGTCAATATTTTAATTATTGAAAAAAGGTTCACTAGAGCCCCTAAAACCGAAGTATAACAAATCTTTAAGCGTTCTCGAATTCAGTCTAAATACTAGCAAAACAGAGGGTCTAGAAGGGAGTCCGATTTCACGTCATCGTGATTCCAAGATTTTAAGATATGTAACACGCTGAGGTAGTTTTAGATATTTTGTACAACAATGATCTACAGAAATTTCAGACTTAACTTCACTTTTTACACTAACTCTTGTCAAAGGTGAATTTTTGGGTTTATTAAAGTTCAACTCTCCAAACTGACTAAAAGTTTTTCCGGTTTTGCGAAATAATTATTTTTAATGGACACGACAAATTTATCTCTTGAATCGATAAATGGTGTTCAAAAGTGTTACAAGGTAGAATGTCAAGGCCTGAGATAACCTCTTTAGATTTCAGCAAACATAACAAAAATTTCAATTTTTTCAAGATTAAATTATCATAATATGTCTACGATACAATTAATCTATAATAATTACATTTCAAGCATATTCATTTGAATTCCGTCAATTTGATAGGTGAACACTGATCACGTGGTATATCAATGTGAAGTTGCAATTCCCACGAAACACATTTGACCGCATGTTCACATGGCGGATTAATTTGTAAAAATAGAATTCCAATGTACATATGCTGTACTTTCCTGTAAATAAATTGGTTGAACCTACTATCTCCGTTCTGATTTGAAAGTTAAAAAAGTAGTTGGAAATTTATTCAGTTCCAGAAAAATGTTATTTTCTAAATGTAGGCTGTTTACATATTAGATACTTGAATGATTCTATAGAGTAATCTGAGTTCCATTTTATGTCATAGATATTTACTTGATTGTTCTAATTATTGTTTAGAGTAACAAAAAATCTATTTACGACAAGTATATATTACATAAACAATAAAAGAATTATCATAGCAAAGGCTAATTATCTTAAAGATGTTCACTGCTCATTGTGTCTGACTTTCGGAACTGTCTTGATTGGTTCATCCTAATGCATTAGGAAAATTTTGCTCACTAGAGCCACAAGAGCCTTCTTTTTTATTAATAATTATATACATCTTTAAAAGACTTTTGACAAATTTCATGAAATTATTCCTTCATTGCCTTTGAAAGGTTTATTGCCTTAATGCAAATTGCTTAAAACATCTAGAGAACTTAGGTTTCCCACCAGTACTTATACTGCATAAATGGGCACAGTGACCTATCATTTTTTTTCTTAAGATGTTATATGGTCGATGTTCTAATAAATAAAAATAGTTGAATTATAAACATATTACCTCAATATTAAAGCAAGAAAGATAACAGGAGACAGTTTCAATGTCCGAAAATCGGAATTACATACTCCTGCTCTTTTCTGTTTCCAAATCTGTTGGTGCTGTTCAAGATCGCATTTCAATCACATCTTTGCTCCAATTCGGGCGTGCAGCTCCTGTATGGTTTATTATACATTGGAACATATTGAGGATTTACACATGAGTCCAAAACACATATATAATCATATTCACATATATAATCACACTAACAGTAGTATTTTTTTCCTTAGCAGCTGATTCATTTTCTTCTTCTTTGATTGCTACTTAGGCATCACAATCTTCATGACAATCTGATTCTTTCGTTCAGTGATATTGAGGAGGCTTACTCCTGAAGTTGTTTATATCAAGGATGTCTTGAAACCTATTTTAATTGACTGAACATTGTAGACTAAATGAAAAGTAAAAAAGAAATTTATAGGTCCGTGTGATTTTTTGGAGATATACCTAATTTTTGGCGGGAAATGATCTAATTTCTCTGGATTTTCCCTTAATTTAACATTAAGACTACTTTTTGTCTAAAAGCTAGGAAGTTATATCAAAAATTTTATAAAAAGTTTTCACATAACTTAATTTGACCTATCGAAGATATTTTTTCGTATATTAATAGAACTATTTCCGGTTTGAACACGATTCAAAAGTCCCGTCTTCTTTAAGCATATGAAATGGAAAAAAATCAGAGGATTATCGAAATCTGGCACAAATTCAAAAATGTGATGAGTGAGCCATCTTAACTAATATACAGTTTGGTGTGGACATAATTTACCTCAGAAGGTCAGTTAGGAATTGTTCTAACTTATAGGTGCTGTAGAACGTTTCTAGATGTAAGAGTAATTATGGTCGGAAAGAGTAAAGAATTGTTTAAAAGCAGTCATATCCAAGAAAAGTTCTAAAATCAATTACTGAATAATCATTTATTTTCGTCGGGATAAAATTTCGTGGATTGAACCTTTACAACTATTCCTTGTGGACTAATTTTCATGGAATTAATAAAATGTATAGTAATTATTAATGCTTTAATTTAACTTCGTTGGGATTAAATTTCGTTGATAACTTTTACCCACGAAATAAACGAAATTTAACCCCCCCACCAATATTTCTGCTTCTACAGTATACAATATTCTTAAAGCATTCATGACACCTTTAGAAAGTAAGTGAGAACCGAATCGTCAGTCAAAAGAACGAACAATCCATAGACAAAGGCAACATCGGAAACACTGAGAAACAAGGACACCTCTTTGATTTTTGGTTGTCAAGAATAAAGGTCCAATCTACAGATCAACATAATAATGATATCAATGAAGATAGTAATATTGGGGATGATATTTTCGATATGGAATGTGCATTTTTGTGAGTTTTGTAAGTGTTTATTTTCAACTTGTGAATTCCATAACTTCATCTACAAGTCTAGCAAGTTCGATTTCCGACATTTCTCGGTCCCCGTAAATCCCCTTGTCAATATTATATATAGGTATATAACAGTACTTTTTGGACCAATCCTTGTTTTTGATGGATCAAAAGGACATCAAAACGCCATTTAATGTCATGTCTGTGTATGTCTTTATTTGTGCTTCATCTGAATGGTCATGCTTTCTGATTTTTTTTTAAATTTCTCTTCTTTTCATGTTTTGCCTATGCTATATTTATTTGCTGAATATATTTCATAAGTTTGTGTTCATTGGAATTCATTTAAGAACACCTCAGAACTATTCCCATTTATGTCCAGCATTGAAACAGTTTTCACCAAGAATCGTGAATGATCATTTTTAAAATTTCTAACTACCTCTAAAGTGGTTCAGCAACTGCTGTGAATTGAAAAGGAGGTTATTCCTGCAAGCAACTGTACACTTGTATTCTTGGTATGGCTAAACAAACTCAGCTGATTAAGAAATGATTGACTTTTTTAGCAGGAAAACCACATGATAAGGTGTGCGTAGCTGGAAATGTACAAAAGGATGGTAGCATTATTTTGGACAATGGGAACCAGCAGCAGTACACAAACTGGAACCCAGGAGAGCCAAATCATCCTTACCAGGAATGTTTATTAATTAACTGGAATTGGAAGTGGTACGACTGTATTTGTATTTTTCGTTCAACGATACCTTGTGTTTTTGTATGTGAATATCAATGACAGAATATGGCAAACAGTATATGCTTGCATATAGGGCTATCAAAGTTTATGGTTGCGAATATTTTATAGGAATATTTTGATAAATTAATGCCTTTATTTTTAACTCGGAGTATTTTGATAATAAAAACAATCGGACTATTCATTTATTTTGAATTCATAGCATTTGGATAATAAAAACAATCAGACCATTAAGTTTTACGTTTTTATTACACGCTCTAAAAGGTCATGTCAAACCAGACATATATAGTCAAAGTAACAATTAATAACTATCCGTAAAAGAATGTTTTCGTTTATTGAAAAACCTTACCCTGCGTCACATGCATTAGCTGAAAAATATAGATAACATTATCAATACAATGAAATATAGAAAGAAAAAAAATAAATACAATATAAAAATATTCTTTAATTTTTTTCAATGAAAAATTTACTGTCAATATTTCAAAAATTTAATATTAACGAAACAAATTTTTTTTCTGTTCCTGAACGAAAACGGCGTTTGCACAATCCACAAGTGGTTTCACATTTACTACGATGAGTATATCTGTACGTTCATAATGACAAGTATGCGCATTTCACTCGGAATTTATTCCATGTGTACTGTCGGGCGGTGAACAAAGATGTAACGTATATATACAAATTACAAACAGCGCTGCTCCCTTTTTCTATAATTCTATACACTCGCTATCGAACTTACTAAGTCACGAAACTCGAGGGATAAAATATACATCTTCAGGACTACACAATTTACACCACTATAAAAGATTCATAATTGAAAACAAATCTTGTACCGCTATCGTAATAATCGCATTACCATTCAAACATCAGCTATCGATCTATAACTAATCAATACAAGTAATATAGATACGTGTACATTGTCGTGAACCAATAATTAGAGTTGACAAAATTATACAAATTAGTCGTTGAGCCAAAGAATTAATTTGTCGTTGAAATAAACGGACAATTTGTCGTTGAGCCAAAACTAACGTTGACACATTATATACTAAATGAGTTGTCAAACCAAACTAATGCTGACATGATAAATAAGTCTCGTTGTGCCAAACGAAGATGACATGGTATATAGTGGAGTTATTAGGGACCAACCATTTAACTTGAAGGGGGGGGCTATGGTTTTTTTCTAAAAAAAATATTTTGGATCTGATTTTATGTTAAAAAAAATATTTTGGCTGCCAAAATGATGAAAAAAAAATTTCTGAATGAGGCTTTCTTCCCAAAAAAATAATGTTAATTTTGAAAAAAAACATTTTGTTGATACGCGTGCAAAAAATAAATAAAAAATTTCTGTCCAGAAAAAAAACATAACCCCCCCCCTTTCAGGTTAAATGGTCGGTCCCTTAACAGTTCAAGTAACAAAATATGGACATCTCGGTAGAACCTCCAAATTGTCGCCGGGTATTTTTACCATGTAGGCTAATAAAATTATGTTGAATGGCTGCCCATATTTTATTCTGTAAATATTATAAAGTTTCATAAGTAATAGTAATAAATATTTTGCGAACGGATAAATATGAATAAAGAATTCAAACAATTGAATCTTCAAGTTAAACATAAGAATATGAAAACCAACCTGGAAATGCTAGTGGTGTAAGCCAACCGGCCAGGTCAACGCCTTAAAACAGAATACCAAAATGTACAGGCTTAGATAGGTAAGACAGGTAAGAATTCGTGCAAGGTATTTAAAAGGTGTGCTCTATTCGTTTTCAGAAAGTGTCGTCTGTCGTTAAACGTCTATGAATATGACTAAATGAATATGATAACGAATGAAACGGGTTGATGATTTAATGTAAAAATATGAATACACAAAACTATTCAACACATACACACACATAGTTCCCAAAATATAAATTTACTGTGACAGGAACATAATTTGTATCGTTCAAAACATGCGGAAGCAACTAGGACACCGACTACAATTTATTTAGTGCAAAGTTGAAATCAAATACAACCTTTCCATTGGCTCAATTTCGTTTTTTATAATCGATATCAATGTAAAATTTTTTCAGTTTTGTGAAAGAAATTTGTTTTGAGAGGTTACAGAAATGAATGAAATTTCTCCAATTTAACTTCATGAAATGTTTTCATTGGCTTATAATAAACAGACGATTAACATTAAAAATATGTTTGCACAGCGGAAGTCCACAAAGCCACAGTTGTTACGAAGCGTGATCATATGAGACTTTCTAAAGTATTATTATACAAATGTAGTACGTATATATGATTTCAAAAGCAGTTATTCATTTACTTTTTAGTATGAATTAACGCTTGATATTTCGGAGATTATGAATTAATTTATTTACGTTATCTTTAGATGCCACGCCTCTTATCATCCATATAGTTACAAAAATAAATAATGAGTGTTGTGTAGCGTGTACTAGTAGTAGTAGGAGATGCACGAGACGCTTAGTACTTGACGAGGACCAAGAGGACCAGGCGGAAGTATGACGTCATAGGTCACGTGACCGGAAGCATGACGTCACCGGAAGTCACGTGACCGGAAGTATGACGTCACCGGATGTGACGTCATTGGAAATGACGTCAACCGGAAGTATGACGTCGACGGAAGTGAAGTAATATGCTATATTGCCCCTCTCCCCCACCGACTATTTTTTTCGTTCCTCAAAAAATAGTCGGTAGTGGAGAAGGGCAATATAGCATATTACTATTGTGTTTAAAAAAAAACAGCCGGAGGTTGTAAAAAGCTACACAGAAAGAGTGATAAAAAAAAGTTACCCGGGAGTACACCGAATCCAAATTTCTGTTGCGGGTCTAACACAATAAAAAAAAGTTACCCGGGAGTACACCGAATGTAAAAAAGTTATTTTGGAAAAGTGAGAAAAAAATCTAAAATTATTACCGCTTAATGTGTTAAATCATATAAAAGAGGTCTTATCTGTTTGGTAATGCACTACAATACTACTTACGAAATATATAAAGTAATCCACGGGCACTGTATGTACACACCTAATACACAAACAATACACACTCTTTTTCTTCCGGTTTCTAAAATACCTCCATCAATTGGGAGAACCACTTTTACGTGTACTGTATTCAATGAATCAGTGTTTATTTTCAAAGTTGATTACCAGATATGTAGTAAAGTCAAGGCATTCATAGATCTGTTATTCATGTTCCACAATACTTATCATGTGTTTTGTAATTAGCAATACCTTATTGCAATAAAGAGAAATCGAGTGTCGCCAGCATCAAGTTAGACACTAGTCATGCGGTCTAAGCTTGATGGTGAGCGACAAGCGATTTCACCAAGTTGCAGTCAGTGCTAGCTATTTCTCTTTTGAAAAAAATCAACAAATCCAACTAATTATTTAATAAATTTTACAACTGAAAAAGAAACAGTGCAAAAGAAGCTTCAGAAAAATTGTCATAATACAAAAATTAATAGTAAAAAAACTTTTAAAANTTATTGCAATAAAGAGAAAGCGAGTGTCGCCAGCATCAAGTTAGACACTAGTCATGCGGTCTAAGCTTGATGGTGAGCGACAAGCGATTTCACCAAGTTGCAGTCAGTGCTAGCTATTTCTCTTGTAAAAAAAATCAACAAATCCAACTAATTATTTAATAAATTTTACAACTGAAAAAGAAACATTGCAAAAGAAGCTTCAGAAAAATTGTCATAAAACAAAAATTAATAGTAAAAAAAACTTTTAAAAAGAAAAAAAAAGTTTTAAAACTGAATACGTTGAAAAGAATGATCTCTCGATCATAAGAGAATAGTTACTATTTGATTATTATAAATTATGAACTGCGTGATATTTTATTTATAATTAGATTTGTAAATCAACTTATTTTTTTACTGACTATTCTCCCTAGATTGTCAGTAAACTAACCTACAGGGATACTTAGTTCAATGCTGTAGACTAAGTAATTTGTTATTACAGCAATTAGTGCAATAAAAGTTATTTGATTGAAAAAAAAATCTAAAATTTAGTCATCTGTAATTCTTCTTCATAAAAAGAACCTATAATTTCTTCACCTTTTAAATCTTTTATTTTATAAGTAATAGGGTTTGTATTTAAAACTTTTTCAATTAAAAATATTTCTTTGGTCCATCGAATTGTATAACCCTTTTCAAATTGATTTTTCTTTTTTGTTATTCTTACTCTATCTCCTACTTTGAATTTAGGTCTTTTAATCTTTTCTTCTTTTTCTGGATATAAATTTCTATAAACTCTTAATTCATTTTTTAATTTACTTGCTTCAATGGGTGTCATTTTAATTGAAGAATGAACTGTATTATTATAATGTTTGACCAATTTATCTAATATATCATAATATTTAAAAATTCCAGTGGCAGTAAAGTATTTAAACATATGTTGTTTCATCGTTCCTATCCATCGTTCTACTACACTGCTTTTTTCTTCATTTTCAGTTGAATATAACTTTATGTTATTATCTTTTAACAAAATTTTTTACTTGTCGGTTATAAAATTCCGAGCCTTTGTCAGACCAAATGTACATTGGTTTTCTTTCTTTAAATAATGTTTTAAATGCTTCACTTACCGTTACTCCTGTTTTATTTTTCAATGGAATTAACCAACCATATTTACTAAATACATCTATAACTGCTAATAAATATTTATAGTGTTTATTTTGTTTTGAATATTTTTGCATATCTACCAAATCAACTGCCCACGTTTGATCAACAGAATGACCATAAACACGTCTTTTAGGAAAAACACTTACAACTCTGCGATGTAATTCATCTGCTAATTTATTTGTTAAATTTGTAAGCACCATTTTTAAATAATAAAAATTATTTTCTTAAAAAATGACAGAAGGAAAAATCTGTACGAAATGTAAAGAATATAAACTATTAATTGAGTATCATAAAAATAAATTTAAACCATTAGGTGTAAACTCACATTGTATACAATGTAGAAAACAATTTAAAAAAA